>ML784053.1:501530-522137 GCA_009831015.1 Picea engelmannii | reverse complement strand
ACTTCACTTTATTATTTACCTTTTAAAATCTCTTAAACCACTTTGATTACTTTGACCTTTTGGGGCTTCTAGATGACATATGAGGGTCCTCCAACTTCGTAAGGCCACAACTCTCAAACCATGAGGAGTTATGTGACGTTCTACATACCACCAGAAATGGAATGACATGTACTACCCATATATAATAATATTATATGAAAATATATCATAACTCATACCATTACCCATCAAACAAACTTGGTTCCATTACCCAAACCTGGGGTCTCCAACTTCTCATGGCCATAACTCTCTAACCGTGAGGAATTATGTGATGTTCCACATACCGCCGGAAATGACATGACAAGAACTATCCATACATGATATTTTCCCTGACAAATTCACTTTCCTTCATCTCATTATTACATAATTAAGCATGGGTTCTCTTACTCCACAAAGCCTCTTCCCGTGAGGGCTTTCACCATAAGGGGACCACTTTAGAGTTCATCCATATTTACTTCTTATCAACCATGAAAAAACAATAATGAATCATATTTAGATCAAACACTATTGGGTCCATTACCCAAAACTTTATTCTACGGGTCTTTCTTCAAGGGTTGACATCAATGACAACCAACCTTAATCAACATTTTCATCGTTGCTCTTTCTTTTAGCAGATCATCCTGCATTGAATTTGACACATTATTTGTGGATGATCTAGAAGTAGAGCACCTTGATGGATATTATTCCCATTGGAATTTATCTCACATTTAGTGAGGTTGAGAATTATTGGGCCTTGATTGGATGATCCTCATCATTGTTCAACTTTAGAGAATATTTCACAATGATAGGTTGTGCTTGTACCTTAGGACCCATTGACATTATTGGTGGGTTTCCTTCACACTTGACATGTGTTTATATTATTGAAATTTGACTAAGTGACTCTCTCCATTGTGTCGAATTCAGGACATTTACCATGGGGAGGAGTGTACATAGTGGTTGGTAGTAGATAACAGATTTGGATGAGACCCCTTGTGTTTTAGTTTTTCAGTGGGAGGTTTATGTTGTTTAGACTCCATTTCCCATTTGACAAGATTTGGTATCACAAGCTAGCTTACAGAACCATTTTCTCCCACACAAGTACATGGGTCTATTGGTGTGTTCCTTTAAAGTTCTCACAAAGCATCATTTATAGTTTTTCAGACACATAGATTCATATGGTTCTTGACATCCCCATCCCGCAGGGGGATCCCATCCCCTTGAGTTTCCATTTTTAACCCTTGGATTTTAAGCCTTCAAAATCCCGAGGGTTAAGAGCCAACATAGTTCATTTTGGATGGAATTCAAAGATTTACCCATGTTGAGCACTAGTTTGAGCCATAGCTTGGTTCCTATTGAAGATAAGTGCATGACTAGTTTTTGTTTTTTTTGCTTTAGAGATATAGCTAACACAATTTCACATGGATTTGAGAGAGACTACTATTTTTAGTAGGTGCCCTACTTTTTAGGAGACAATGACCGAAGACTCACATGACAATTTTTGAGCATACAATATTGGTCCTTGCATGATTCTGAGCCTGCTGTCACTTTTTTTCGGGATCATGTAGGTACTTTCTATTTTTAACAAGTGGAGAATTGAGGCTCGCATGTCAATTTTGAGCACATATTTGGAATCCTCATGGAAAATCATATCCATTGAGTATGATATCATTGGCATGTGGTGAGATTCTAGTTTTAACAGTGTCTATTTTTAAACATTTGACATTTGGCGGTGGTCTCCTAGTCATCCATGACATATTTTGCAATTTTTTATTTTTATGGCTAAACCCCCATTTTTAGCAGTTTCTATTTATAGTAGGGGTGGTAACCTCCAAAGGTGACAAGTGGCAGGGTCATATTTTGACAAATGGAAATGATGCAGTGTGACATGTGTCAGTTGGGTGGATTAATTAATGAAAGGGGCACACTTTCCAAGGATTAAAGTAATTAATAAGAGAGGTGGAAGTATTGATGAGGTGGCACATCTCTTTGGGCATGCTTGGGATAATTAAATCCTAACTTAACTTATATCCTTTCAATATCCATTATATCACTTTTCATGCATTAATTGGCTTCTATTATCCATTCATGCACCTTGCTCCCTATTAAATAGGGCACATTCACTCTCCTCCTATGTGCATGACTCTCTAATCCATTATTAGCCTTCTTCATCCACTATCTCCTTTTAATTTCTCCCTCCATGCACCTCTCATCCATATTTAAACCCTAACAGAACCCCTCCTATGTCATTAGCTATTTCTTCACTCTCATGTAACATCCTTGTTTTCAAACCCCGAACTATGTGTGTGTGTGTGTGTGTGTGTGTGTGTGTGTGTTGTATATGTCATATGTGGTCAAGAGCCAAGTGATGTATATTGTAAATATACATATGGCAAAGAGCCAAAGTGATGCAATATGTAAATGATGTAAATTGAATATAATGAATAAAATGTATTTCCAGCTATAGATGGACACAAACAAAGATATGAGGGATAAATATCCACAAGAGAGGGTAGGGGTCCAAGGGGGATAATTACCCATATCTATTAAACCAAAACCCATTTCCTACTTTTCTCTAAATTATCCTTGCCATGAACCTTCTATTAGTTGTTGAGTGTTCTAGAGCCCAATCATTGAATTCATGTAAGAGGGTTGGTGTGGGAGTCACTTCTGATAGTTATTGAGATCATGGGGTTTGAGGAAAATCATCTTGGGGAAGAGTAAAAGTCAAGAAATCAAGAGAAAGAGAGGAAATTCATATGGGTAGGGAGACCCGAATTATGCATTCATGTTTTTGCATAGAGATCTATTTTTACATGGAGTTTTATGGCCAACAATGGAGTTCTAAGTGTGAGAACTTGTAGGCAGTTGTTGTAGACATGTTTGGATGCTGATTGGAGCTACACTTTTGTGGAGAAATGGGTTGTGTGCCTGAGGGTGATGAGCTGTTCAAAATTCGTCCAAGAAGCATGTGTTTTGGATACTGGGAGAATTTGTGTTGCAACTGTAGAATTCCTGAAGCCCCAACAAGTATAATTTTTATCCAAACTGTGCTTGAAACCAAGGAGGGGAGTGGAAATGCCTAAGGGGCTATGATAAGTGAAGGGGGATTCCATCCCTTGAGTTGTGCAAGTTGAGGGGAAGTGTGCTAGTGGACTGAAACTAGCTGAGAGTTTAACTGCTGAAAGGGGGACATTAGCCATCCTTAGGGACCTCTGTCTCTTATGGATTCATAGCCCTAGGTCAGGGGTGTCTTATTGTTGATAACTGGAACAACAAGGCTACGGTTGGGAGGAACGTCCGTCCTCTACAGTGGGTTTCATAATTTTATAAGATAAGTGCTCTTATCTGTTGTATTGATGTGTTAAATGCTGACATATAATTGGTGTGCATCTTACTCTGAGTTATATTTGGTTATTGTTGCTTAATGTGAGCAGAAAGATGCATTCATGCCTCTATTTTATGGTTGAATGTTGTTGTATGTATTTAATTTCTGCTGAGGACAGTAAGAGTAATTATAATTATGTTTTTATTGAGTATGGACAACTGAATGAGCTTAAATTTTATGCTGTGTGTTATTTCCACATTTTGATTTAGTATTAGAAATTTTATGGGGTTGTTTTAGCAGTGACGAGTCCCAACTGGGGTTTGGGAATGTTACAAATTCGCATCAGAGCTACTGGTTCAACACTGGACTTGTATGGGACAAGAACCAATGCGAAATCGCGTAAAATTCGTTGCTACAAATTTGTCTATGATGAAATTGGGGAAAAATGAGAGAAAATCATAGTAAAATCCCCAAATTCATGGTCAAGATTCTTGTTATAATGAATAATAACTATTTAAGAGAATTTAATGAAGTTAATATGCAATTTACATAGTCGAATTCGACTTGGAATGGTCAAATTTTGAGTTTTAATGGCTGTTGTAGAGTTATAGGAAGTTTGGTGAATCGATGGTCGAGATCTCTTTTGATCTCAAGACCGACGACTGAGATTCCTCATGATAAATTTAAAAATCCATAAGGTTCATTCATTTTGAAAGGTTGATCAAATCAACTAGGATTCATTTCAAGGATTTTTTAAAAGGATCAGATCAACGACCTGTGTTCATTTCAGCCGTTGAGGAGATGGAATAAAATCAATGGCCAAGATCATCTTGAGTAAGAGATCAATAAACCATATTTACTTGGAATTTGATTAAAAAATGCTAAGTGCTGAAGTTCCCCAACTGAATTCACCAATGGTTGAATCTCAAATCGATGAAATTTGCAGAGAGTTTTAAGTTTTCCAACATAACTCACTAACGACCGATGGTCGAATTAGTGAGTTGGGCGAAGAGTGAGTTCATCCAAGAGAAATATTCAATCACTGACGATTGATGGTAGGGGATTGACATATTTTGGCCAAAATTTCTAAGTTTTAAGGGTTTCCAACAAAACTTGTTGATGGACGATGGTTAGGGGATCGACATAAATTAGAGAAGGTTTCATGCATTCATAAGACATTGTTGATTGTCAATGGCCAATGGTCGAGGATAAAAAAAAACAGGTAAAGGTTTCATGTGTCCAGGGGGACTTTTGATCGCCGATGACTAACGAATCAAGGATCAATGGATTGTGATGAGCGTTTTCATTTGTCCAAGAGAAGTGGTCGATCGTTGATGAAGGAAAAGAGGATGACTACATCATCATCCACGTGTCATGCCATGTCAAGATCCACGTATCATGCCACATCACCCAATTTGAAACCTAAGGATGATGTATTATGCCATGTCAACATCCACATGTCATGCCACATTAGCAGTTGCCACGTTATCCCAGAAGTAGCCGATAACCGATGGTCAGGTCATTCGATTTGGAGAAGAGTTTTCGCTAGTCATTTGGGATCATCATTCACTGATGGGCCAATGGTCAGTTGTCAACTGAATTAGTGAGGAGTTTTCATTCTCCAACAAATATCGTCGATGGGTGACGGTCGAATCGACCGATTTAGAGTTGATTGCAAATCGGTTGTCGGGGAGTTGGGCCGATGGCTGACGGTTGGGTCAATAGTTTGGGCAAGGAGTTGTGCGCAATCAAAGGAAGGTGTCGATCACCAATCAACTGATGTAGTCAATTCAACGACTCATATTTCATACGATTTGAAATGGAAGACTTAAATTTAAAGGGTTGTTACAGTAGTAAAACAATCAATTTTATGTAAAATTTTTTGAATTTTTCATATTTTTTAAGGTAATTAACTTGCGGGGCATTTTTGAGGGCCTAAATGACATTTTTAGGTAGTCAAAACCCATGAAAATAGAGTATACAAAGGTACACTCTATCTCTATGGCTCAAATAAAATAAATTTAAGAGAGCTATCCAATGAGCTAAATGGTTCGCAAAATGGAGCTCATATTAGAAAGTTACAACCAAAATAGTAAGGGTAAAATTTTGGCACCAAATTTACTTTCAAAATGCATAACTCCATGCTCAGAAGTTTGTTTGGGGAACGCGAATAGTCGATGGAAATATGATGACCCATAGAATACAACGGTGAAGTCATATTTTGGTTATGGGCACCTGGAAAATGTGTAGGAAGAGAAATAAGATACTTATAACATACAAGGATAAATTGGGTAAAACAATCAAAACTTCTCCAGACCATAATTTTAAGTGTTGAGCTCGGATTTAAGCAAATTAATGGTCTTTTGAAAGGCCATGAGGAGTATAATACATATGTCAACCCATAATTTTAAATTGGATGTTACATTTTCTCAAAAAGTGATAAAAGAGAGTGTTGTAGCAGTAAATGAGTGGAAATTGTACCATGTGGATGTTGTAACTTTTTGCTCATAACTCATATTGAGGTGTGAATACAATCATTGGAAAGTTGTTTTGGAGATGAATTCATTTAAGGAATGAGATTCTATAATAATGAATTAATATTCTTCATAATTTGAAATGGAGAATGAAATGTAATATAATTAATAAATATTTTGCAATATGTTTAATTCTAACAACAATCATTGCATGCATATTCTTGCAAAATTAGAGATACAAAAAAGAAGACCTTAGTTCCTATATGAGAACTAGAGATATGGAGGATGCTCGAGGGTCTTAAAGCCATGAAGATGAAATTATAGGTCTACATGTCAGCATGGGTAATGTCGAAACTGAGTATAATGGAAGAAGAGATAGGAAAGAGCCTATAACTATGAGAAACCTACAAAAAGAAGTGCATAGATATAGAGTTGATAATGAAAGGATCATGAAATCTCAATAGGAGATGCTTCAAATCCTGAATATGTTGTAGAAGCATGTCAACAAGGATTCATGCATAAGGAAATAAACTAGTGCCAATCATGTGGAGGTGTCCATGTCTCATGATAGGAGGGATGATCATGGAGGATCTAGAAGATCAAGGAGTATTAACAAGAATCAACATCATCATTCCCCAGGGAAATCAACCATAAAAACATATGAACATTCAAGGTCATAAATAATCCTAAGTATATCTCTTGTGAGGCATCAGAGAAGGAGAGATGGGTTAGATAACTTGCAAGGGGAATTGAGGAAAATCAATCCACCATCATTTGATGGAGAAAACAAGGAAGGTGAATATGCAAAATTATGGTTGTTGGGAATGAGGAAATATTTCTAGTTGCATAATTACTCATCAAAATGCAGAAGCCAAAATTGCAATACACCATTCAAGGAAATACATCTATGTGGTGGGATTGATCGAAACAATTTAAGCACCTTGATGAGAAAATATTTTCTTGGAAGTAGATCAAGAAATATTTTCAGCAACAGTGCTTGTCAAAGAAATATTATGACAAGAAAATGCCAGAGTTATTTGAACTCAAACTTGGGACCATGACCATGGATGAATATGAGATAAATTTCTTGGAACTTCTCAGGTATGTAAGCTTCATCGGAGATGATAAGGTTGAAATTAAGAGGTTCTTAAGTGGACTACCATCCTTTTACAAGGATAAAATCAGTTTGATGAGCCCAAGAGTTTAGATGAATCCATAAGAAAGGATAAATATTTGTACGAGTAGAACAAAGGAAAGCCAACTTTACAAAAGGCTTGGGATGACAAGAAGAAATGAAAGATGGACAAAAGGAAGAAGTGATTCAAGCCACCTTTCATAAGGAATATATCTCAATCATATAAGAAAGGGAAATCATCTCAAGGTGATAAAAAAATGACAGATTCCTTGGGAAAGAGGTCAAGACAACAACCTATAAAGTGTTAGGGATGTGAAGGAGATCACATGTATAAAGATTGTCCTCACTGAGAAGATAAGATGGATATTTTTCATAGCGTCATGAAGGATGAGACAATAGAGAATGTGAGCAAAATCATGCCAAGGATATATGCAGCATTGGACAATAGAAAATCAGACTATCAATCCCACATGATTGAAGTGGAAGGTAAGATTGATAATTAACCCATAACTATATTAATTGATTCTTGATCTAGTCATAGCTATATAGATCCAAAGATAATTGAAATATTTAAATTGAAGAAATGTAAACATGAAAAGTATTGGTTAGTTCAACTAGCTATTGGAACCACGAGAAAAATTAATGAGCTTGTTAAAGAATGCCCTATAAATATGAATGGAACTAACACGAAGGAAGATTTGAATATCATACGACTTGGTTCTTATGACTGCTTGATTGGTATGGATTGGCTAGAAAATCATTGTGTTGTTTTAGATTGTTATAACAAGGTGTTCACATGTCTTGATGAGGAAGAGAATTCAAGGATGGTGCAAGGTATTCCAAGGCTTATATCTATCTGAGATATTTCATCATTGTAGCTGAAAAGAATTTTTAGAAAAGGGTGTGAGATATATGCAGCCCATACAAAAGATCCAGTGAATGATAAGGTGCCAAGTCTTGAAGATTATCCAATATTGAAAGAGTATGAAGATGTGTTTGAGGATTTGTGAGGATTTACACCAAAGAGGGATATATATTTATCAATTGACTTGATGCATGGAGCTTCCTTAGTATCTAAGACTCCCTACAAAATGATCACATTATTGAGGAAAAGGTATGAAGAACCTTACTCAAGCATTTTCAAATCTTGCTAGGTTAAGGCAAGATAGTTGGGAATGTTACCCGGGGTTTATAGCCTTTAATTCAAAACAATATCTTAATCTATAGGTAATATGTACTAGGGACTAAGGATGATTTTATATATCATATGTAATTGTAAAAAACCAAAAAAAAACCAGATATTTACATAAGTGTGTACAGGAAAAGAGACGAGAATAAAAGTAAAATCTAAACAATTTTATAAGATACACAAGTGACACTGAAATAAAAACATTTATTTATTTTGTATTAATTTCATTATGAGATACAAAGCAAAATTTTCTTTACTGGGAGATTGGGACCAAAGAAATATTTAGAAGCTGCTGATGGACACCATACAAAAAGACTCTGACAAAAAAAGAAACTGAAGCTAAAGATCTAGATCATCTTTCCTTAAAAGTGTTGTCACTTGACTCTACAAAATATCCTTTATCGGTTATGAAATCTAATCCATAAACAAACAAGAACACATATGCTGCCAAAGAAGATCATAACCTTTAGAAACAAGTTATTTAAAGATATGATTCCGTTTTGAATCTTGCTACTTTCAATAAGACCTTGATGTCATCAAGATGGTTTAGCTTTCTAGTAAACTTAGAATGAATGAAGAAAAATAAATATCTCACAAGTATAGAGAAGACCTTATATCATAAGTTCTCCTTCTATTCTCTCCTCCCTTTGTCTCTTCTTTTGATTGAGCTTTTATTATTCTTCAAAACAAGTTATGGTAGTTCAAAGGTGTCTTTTTTTAATCTTTAATTATCTTAACCAATAGTTTGAGACAAATAGATAATACTAAATATGGGTCTATTAAATAAAAACTAAATTGGTGGGACCCCTAATCTCTTTGTTAAATTTTAACAAAACATGACTCCTCCTTGTTACTCCCTTTTTATTGACTTCAATAATCAACACAATGTGAAATATAATAACCCAATATATGCTCCAACATTCTCCTTGTAACTCCCATTCACATAAATAATCAAATATTTTATATTTAACAAAAATGAAATATGACTGTTGACCAAAAATAGGATAATATCCATGCTATCCAAAACATTCTATCTAAATATATGCTTGTTGTCCAAAACAAACAGTTTGTTACCATGTCAATAATAACATCAAAATCCATATTTTCTATGAGAGGTGGTTTGCCTCTTTCCACTACTTCCCTCTTTTGATCTTTTTGTTGCAGCCTTAGGCTGATTGGCAACTTGAGGATGGATCTCACTGATGACATGGGAGAAATTGTATTTGATGCGAAGATGGGAGGATACTTATTCAGAGGAATTTTCAGAAGAGTTAGGGGAATTGGCCACTTTTTTCCCTTTATCAATATTTGGTTCAAACATGGTGGTTTTGAGCCTTTTTCTTGCATGTGAGGACTGGATAGGAGAAACAATACGATCACCTTGGGAATTTGGATTGAATGGTGGTGGAGGAGGAGGTAATGGAAACAATACTGTAGGCCAACCATTATGATATGAATCAGGATGATGGATGATTTCTTACCAACCATCATTAGCCAGTTGTTACAGATGCATAGAAACGTGAGGGGGGACATGGATACCAGAGAAGTTTTGATGTGGCTAGAAAGGAGGCCTCTCACGTCGGGGTCAGAGAATCCCTTGTCCAACTAGGTTGAAGAACCCAACTTGAAAAATCTGATTTATTTTTTGTGGATCAACCCCAAAATGTATCGAGAATTGTGGCCTTCTATGGCCTCTTTTCCAATTGTTTCCTCTACCTCTATTTGCATCTCTACCATTGCTGCCCCTGCTAAAAAAACTCATCCCGAAGAAATATTTCAATCAGAATATTTCACTAATACTCTACCTAAATAAAATCTAGATGTTGGATCTATTATTCACAACAAAATCATATGCAATCCATCCATTGATATAATCCACCAAATACTGACTTTAATAATTAATTGCAAATGAACATGGAATTATAGGGTTATTGGGAAGATGGGGGGGCTTTGTAATGAATGAAAAATGATATCATGATGGGAAAGAACGAATGAATATTGTTCAAGCAAAATGGAGAGCACTTCCTTTATAAAACAATGCCTTCATATTGAAACTTTCACCCAAATCATCATCCAAATCCTTTGAATGAATATGTAATAATATAATAGGGAAATTAATTAAATGTTATTGGGAGAATGATGGGCATGTAATGAGTGAAAAAATGATATGATGGACGGGAGTAAGATGGTTACTGTTCCATTAAATAAAATGTCATTCATTAATTCTATATTTCATAATAATATTCTTTGCTAGAACTATTTTACCCTTATTTTCCAGGCCGATTCGAATAGCAAGAATCCCCTTAATCAAAACTCATTCGAGCCACAACAATTTATTTTATAACACTTCATCATACAACATCCATTAACTACAACCTTCAAACAATTTAATATCAAATTCGAGGAATATTCCAGAAATGTTAACTTTTCTTTCTTCCCAAAACCATATATGTTCTTTTAAAATAGTAAAGCAATCTGTAGGAGAAAAATAACCCAACATTTTGGCTTGACAATAATAATAACTAAAATATCTTAAATCAACATGAAAGACTGAAAGGAATCACAAGGACCATTCGAAGATGTATCAAAAATTTCTCTATAACTTCAAATCATTGGCAGTGAAACCAAAATGGCTCGAAAACCCTAGTGTGGGTTTAATAATCAACAACTCATATCAACTTCAGAATTCGACCAAATTCCTGGTGGATAAATAACACATTGAGACCACGTTTTTTTATTTTCCGAATCAATGTTATGATTATAAGAAACAAGACTTCGATTGATTTACATGTTCAAATTCAATGGGAAACAAGGCCTGAATCGAAACAGAGTAGGTGTGATATTTACAGTGCACCCATAAGCATGGTGATAATAATTCCTTCAATTTTTTTTTTGGCAAATTTCCAAGGTGACAACAGTTACCACATAATTTTTTTCCAAGATATGGGTCTGACTAGGGTAATATAAGAACTTTTCATTTCCCTTTTATTTTACAAAAAAGGAGAACACTTTTGAAATTAGTCATAGAATCCGAGCAAACACAAATTCAATTGTTGTAAAAACATTTTCCAACAGTTCAATTGCCAACGTTTGTTCCAAGCATAAATAATCCAAATAATCCAACAAAGTAGAGCATCGAACAATAATTTTTGGTTATGATCAATATTATGCCAAGAAGAAAGCAAATACATCGCATTTTGCACAACCAAAATGAAAACAATACACCATATTTTTATATCAACAGTATAAATACAACGTTTTCTACAAGAACAACATAATTTATACCCTAACCCAAACATAGAGTCAAGCTATAGTTTTGGTTGAGTTGCTCCAATGCCCAAAAGGAAAAACAAGGAAAACCCCAAATCGAAATTCTATAACTTTGGAAAACAAATGCATATCGCATGCAAAGTCCTAGAGCCAACAAAATGATTTTAACTCAAGCAGAGTTTCTATTTAATGAATGAAGAGATAAAATCTTCATACTTGTAAGAGTAGATTTAAAGAAACCATGAGACACAACTTCTTCAAGGCTGAAAAATGGTGGAGTTTCTATTTACCAGAGCACCCACAACAAATACCAAAACATAATGAAGGTGGCGTCCCCGATATAAGGTAAGAAAGATGTGCAACACATGCACGTCGCTTTCCATCTCCCAATTTTAAATGTCATCAACCATAGCATAATGAAGCACACCAACTTCCATCAACACTTTACACATATATCCAATGAAAATCTAATATAAAAAATGTTAGGTCCAAAACCACCACAAGGATCCACAACACCTACAATCTCCCAAAGAAACTCCATACCATATGATGAACCATTGTCCAAACATAAGTTTGTGTATAATTCACTCTTAGTATCATAGTCAAGAATTTCTAACGACATAAACATTTATTTTCAAATCAAATCATAAACCAATCTTCCATAAAGTGCAATTAGAACCAGAGTTTTCCTTTTGTTCCCAATTGTGTAATTATTCTTGTAATGCAATAATAAGCGAAGCTTTCACATCTTAACATGAAGAGTCATTTCCTTTTATTATTGTTCTACAAGGGTCCCACCTATTTAATATTAATAATATGTACGCATAAATGCATTGCAACTTATTTGCAGGCATGGATCTGATGTTACACTTTTTAGGCCTCAACACACACCCAAGCTAAAAGAGTTGCAAATGCAACTAGAAGAATTGTTAAAGAAAGGGTACATACGCCCAAGTGTTTCTCCTTGGTGTGCCCTAGTTCTTTTTGTCAAGAAGAAAGATGGAACGTCGAGTTTATGTATTGAATTCGTACAACTGAACAAGGTTGCAGTTAAGAATAAATATCCTTTACCAAGGATTGATGATATATTTGATCAACTGAAAGGATTAAATATATTCTCCAAGATTGACTTGATGTCATACTATCATCAAGTGAGAATCAAAGAATAAGACACTAGAAAAGAAACCTTTAGGAAAAAGTATGGACACTATTGAATTTGTGGTGGTTCCTTTTGGATTGAAAAATGCACCAGCTACATTTATGTGTCTGATGAATGGAGTGTTTAGATATTTCCTGGATAAGTTTGTAATTGTATTCTTGGATGATATTCTTATCTATTCCAAGACAGAATGAGAGCATGAGCTACATTTGAGGATTGTGCTACAAGTGTTAAGAGAAAACCAATTGTATGCCCAATTAAGTAAATGCACTTTCTATCAAAAAAAGATCCATTATTTGGGTCATCGTGTTTCAGAAGAAGGCATAGAAATGGATCCGAAAAATATTGAAACAATCAAGAGTTGGCCAGCGCCAACAACTATTTCGGAGGTTAGATCATTTGTGGGTCTAGTTGGTTATTACATGAGATTCATTGTGGGATTCTCCAAAATTGCACACCTAATAACAAATTTGCAAAAGAAAGGAGTAAATTTTGAGTGGAGTGCCAAGTGTGAAGAAAATTTCCAATGCTTAAAGGATTTGTTAACAAGTGCCCCTATTTTAAATGTTGCAAATTCAGATGAGGATTTTGTTGTATGCACAAATGCATGCAAGGAAGGGATCGATGGATTCCTTATGAAAAATGGACATGTAATTTGTTATGATTCCAAAAAATTGAAGGAACATGGAATAAATTATGCCACACATGACTTAGAGTTAGAAGTTATAGTTCACGCCTTAAGGATGTGGAGGCATTACCTCATGGACATAAAATTTGAATTAAGGAAATACCATAGTGGTATGAAATATCTATTTGAACAACCGACACCAAATTCTAGACAAACTAGATGGCTGGAATTTCTTAGTGAATATAAATTTTATATCAAACACATAAAGGGAGAGAACAAGGTGGTTGATGCACTCATCAGAAGGGTACATAAAATGCATGCTACAACCATTAGTATGTACATGATAGATTTAAAAGATAGAATTATAGAGGTTGTAACTGTAGATCAACATTATGTGCAAGTTAAAGAAAGATTACAAAAAAATGTTATACAACAGAAATATAAGGATTACAAGTTGGAAGAGGATGGAATCCTCTTATTTCATAACATAGTTTATGTTCCCAATTGTCAAGAATTGATAAGTTTAGTCTTAAAGGAGATGCATAATGTGCCATATGATGAACATATAGGATATTATAAAACTATTACAACTGTAAGAGGCCATTATTTTTTGCCTCGTATGAATAAAGATGCCACTGATTATTTGTCTATATACATGGAATGTTAAAAGGTAAAGGCTGAGCACAAACATCTAGCAGGATTGTTGCAACCATTGCCCATTCCTGAATGGAAATGGGAAGTTGTTACTATTGATTTCATTACTAAATTTCCAAGGAAAACCAGGAAACATAATTCCATCATGGTAGTGGTGGACATACTCACAAAGCCCGCACATTTCATTTTGGTAAAAGTAACTCATAAGGCAACCGATATTGAAAAAAAATACATGAGAGAAATTTCTAGGCTACATGGTGTGCCTAAGACAATAGTTTTGGATCGAGATCCCGAGTTCACTTCCAATTTTTGGAGGGTTTTTTTTAAGGGATTTGGGACAAATTTAAATTTCAGTATAACATATCACCCAGAGTCAGATGGGCAAACAGACAAGCCTTCTAAGTGGGAGGACTATATCCATTTAGTTGAGTTTTCATACAAAAACGATATCAGGAATCAATTAATATGAGAATGTTTGAAGCCTTGTATGGTAGGAAATGCAACACACCAGTAAGTTGGCATAACCCAACATACATAGTTGTGATTAGGACAGATTTGTTAAAAGAAATGGAAGAACAAATGGTAAAAATCAGACAGAATTTAAAAGTTGCACAAGATAGACAAAAGAACTATGTTGATAGAAAGAGAACAAATAGAGAATAGGAAGGGGGAGAGCATGTGTTTTTAAAAGTTAAATCCAAGATAAGCTCACTGAAATTGGGAGTTGCCCAAAGTTGGCAGTGAGATATTGCGGGTCTTTTGAGGTCTTAGAAAATATAAGACCAATTGCATACATACCAACATTACTTTCATACATGCTAGCATTACTTGTATCCATGAGAATTCATAACATGTTCCATGTGTCTTTATTACAAAAATATGTACCTGATCCTAATCATGTGATTGATGGCAATGTGATCTAGGTGGAACACGAAGGGGATTTTTGGGTGGAAATAGTGCACATCCTGGACCAGAAAGTGATCAAAGTGCTCAGAAACAAAGCCGTCGTCTTGGTAAAGTTTCAATGGACCTGTTATGGTCCCAAAGATGTTGCATGGGAGCACGAAAAATCCATGTGGGAAGCATGCCCGCAAAAATTTTAAAATTTTGAAGAAAATTGAATATACATTTGTACATAAGTGAATGAAGACTCCATTTTGGCAGCTGAAGTTCTTGGAGCCATAACTCTGAACTTTCCTCTCTAACTGATGTGCGGGTTGAGGGGAAAGGGAAGTTGCTAGTTGGAATTGTTGCATGAGTCATTAAGTTGTGGAATTATCAAGTATTTTGATGTAATGTTTTTATATGTCAATGTGTAAACTGTATATTTATGTGCACTGAGGACAATGCGGTTTGTAGGGGGAGCATAATGTAACATCCTCCATTTTCAACCTCGAACCAAAGTGATGTAAAATGTAAATGAAGTAAATTGAATATAACAAATAACATGTATTTCCAACTACAAATGGACACAAACGAATATTTGGGGGATAAGTATCCATGATAGGGGTCCAAGGGGGAGAGTTACCCATATCTATTAAACCAAAACCCATTTCCTATTCTTATCTAAATTATTTGTGCCATGAACCTCCCATTAGTTGTTGAGTATTCTAGAGCTCAATCATTGAATTCATGTAAGAGGGTTGGTGTGAGAGTCACTTCCCATAGTTATTGAGAGCATGGGGGTTGAGGAAAATCATCTTGGGGAAGAGCGCAAGTCCAACAATCAAGAGAAAGAGAGAAAATTAATATGGGTAGGGATACCAGAAATATGCATTCACGTTTTTGCATAGATAGTTGTTTTTACATGGAGTTTTTTGGATAGCAATGGAGTTCTGAGTGTGAGAGATTATAGGCCAATAGTTGTTGTGGAAATGTTTGAATGATCATTGGAGCCATAATTTAGTGGAGAAAGAGGACATGTTCCTAGGAGTGATGATTTGGATGGATCTAGGGAACATCACAGAAGTTTCAGAACTATCCCAGGAGGCTCATAAGGGCCTCAACAAGCAGAGAAAGGGAAAAATTCAAAATGACCAAAAATAAGTTAAAATGACATGATCATGAAGAGTGCGTCACAAGATTTATAATGATGCAAATGAATCGTCAAACAAAGTTACAGATCAAAAGATATAAACAGTCAAATTTTTGGTCAACCTAGCTCAGTCAGCAATGATGAGTCATCATCCATACTACTGACGTCAACATCAGTACCGATGATGTCAATGTCCATACAAACTACATGGAAAGTGCATAGGGTGACATGTGTCATGATGATGTCATCATGCCACATGGCAGCACTAGAGCCTGACACACATCACTCAGATTTGGACTTTTTAGGGCACCACATGGACGAGTAAAAAAGTGCCACGTGGCACCACGTGTCCCAAGGTGATGTCAACATACATATTGGACAAATCAATGGATGCAACTTGGCCTAATAGTAAGGTGCCATGTGGCACCCCCGAAATGCACAAGGAGGCCGCTCAACGATCGAATAATTAAAAATATATATATATAAATGGAACTCTGCCAAATATGGCAGCAGTTCCGCTATATACATCGGTTCCTCCAATTTAGCCAAACCACCAACTATACACCAGAATATCCGCTATGTTGGCGACATTCCCGCCAATTAAAAGACCATCTGCCATTCTAATGACCGCCTACCAAATTTAGTTGGGCACGCCAAAAATTCAGCTATAACCATGTGCTAAATGGGGATTCCCATGGGATTTGACCCCGGGACCTCCACCATCCCAACATCTAAACTTAGCTCCGCCTACTAGTGCACCAAGTGCCTCATTTATTACACAACCACCCAGAAAATATTATATAAGGAGACCTTCGCCAGTGCATTCAGGAAAACAAGATCACATGAGAGGAGACTGAGCGCACCCGTATGGACTCGTACAGACTTGTACGACCTGGTATGGATTTTTCCATGCTTTTTGAGATTTCTCCATCATTTATTACAGAGGTAGTGGCATGGTAACCGAGGCAAAGGTGTCTCTTGGGCCTAAAAGTGTCCGACTCAGATGGAGACAATTTGACAGTCATTTTTAGGTAATTCGATGACGCAAATCCAATGACGAGGTATTTTTTTGCAGTAGAGCTTCAGATCAACAAGCTAAGTTCTGGAGAAGCCAATGTAAGCATGATTTTCATTATGTTGTTTTGTCATTAAATGTTGCAGCATAACATGCATGTTACAGCTATGAAGGAACATAGAGAGGCTGCAGTAAGGCAACAAGATCAAATTATTGCTTCTATCTATTCTTTTCTTCTCTTCTTCCACATAAAACCAATCAGTTATATGTGACAGAGAAATTGTGGCACTTGCATGATAAGTGGCTAATGAAGCAGTTCTAAATCTCGTGGTTTCGAGATCTTGTATGGGATGCATATTTATGCTTGGATATGAACAACATATCTAAGGCATTTTATGGATCCATGTTGATGAGGATCATCTTTTATTATTCCTCTTTTTATGTATTGAGTATGTAGGAATGATGTCCATGTCAACATCATGGATACCTCATGAGTATGAGAACTTGTGAAGCTGTATACATTCCTGATCACATTCCGATATCTTGATGCCATCACCGAAAAGGGACTTTGGAATTACAACTTGTAAAGGAGAGAAATCATTACAACGAGGAGAATAAAGTGGTCCAACTTTGGAGCATGACTCAGAGAGGTAGCCCACATTGAGTGAACTCCATTATCAAGGGAAGTGTCATATCCATTATGTGTATTATGTTATTATGTTGTTTTTCCATGAATTTCCTCAAATAGGATGTTAAATGCAAGCATGACATATCACACATAAGGAAAACTAAAGAGGTTTCATTCGCTTCGAATTCAAGCACATAAGACTTCAACTTTACCTTTAATTGCAAATCGCTCAATTAAAATGATCTATAACTGACCCTTTTGAAGGAGTAACAGAATCAACCAATCATTGGAAACTAATCACCCCCGGGTTCAGATCATGTGGTATCAGAGCAGGCTTGATACTGATTGTAGGTGTTGAAGCTAAGGATGGCAAGGTCACCAAAACAATCGTGGTTCGATGAGATTCAAGAGCTCAACCAAATTCTTCAAGAAGAGAATGATGGATTGAAGACATTGTTTCATGTTGTAGAAGAAGAGAACCAAAGGTTGCAAGAGCATTTGCAAGCCATGAAAATGTAGACTGAGGAAGGCTCTACGAATGAGACGGTGATAAGACCATCTTGTGACCATGGCAACACTACTACATATTGAAAAAATTGTGATGACCACTTGTGATGAAAGTACTCTTTCATCGCATCATGCAAGAGAAAAAGTTCGTTGTTTTTAAATCCATCCCATATTCGTCGCTATCTCGACGACTTTAGTTTGACTAAATTATTATGATCAATGTTCGTCGCAAGAGCGACGACTGTAGTTTGTCCGTTGCAAGAGCGATGACTTACCTAACCTTAAAATTGAACGTTGAAAATGACCTAAAATAAATAGGTAAAAAGAATAAATATTTGTAGGTCACGTTCGTCGCAATTGCGACGATAGTGACCTAAAATTAGACTATAAATATTTGACGATTTAAAGATGTTGCGACAATCTTGCTATAACAACGATGGTTCCGAAAGGGTATTTTTGTGCGGAAGAATGTCACAGAATGTTGTTAGAGGTGGGGAAAAAAGTAAAGTGGGTGAAAAGGGTGATGGTAGATGTTATTGCCCTTGTAAAAAATGTTGCCTCAGACGTCCCGTAAGAATTTTAATAGCAACATCTACAAAACATTGTAGGAAATATGGTCACATTAAGGCGGATTGAATGAATATCATCGCATGGTAATTAGCTATATATTCATTATCTTTTTTTATTTTGTCAATTTTATATAAAATTATATATATATATGTATATATATTGTTTGAATGTTTGTTATAGTATACACTAATTTTGCATGATTGTTTGTAATTATAAAGTTAGAGTTGCCCTCTAACTTTCCGTAGAATATTACCAAGTATTAGTAGAAATGATGTTGTACAAGCCGAGGAACATCATCATGACCAAGCAAATGAGGATCTCATGGAAGAAGATGATGGGACAAATCAAGTTAATGATCCCATGGAAAAAGATGATGGGACAAATAAAATAATCCAAGATTTGTTTTTGCAGCTGGATGAGGATGGGGAAAATGCTGGTATTTATGATGAACCTCTATTAGAAAAGGCAAATAAATGACTTTATGAAGGATCAAAAGAAAATATTCTCTCTGCTACATTGTTTCTAGTGAACTTAAAGGTTATGAATAATTTGTCGAACACTTGTATGACACAGATACTAAGGTATGTAATATGTTTCATCTCATATTATACATAAATGTTGATTTTTTTCTATTTGTTTTTAGTGTTAATTAACGTGTAAAATAAAAATGCAATTTTTACGATTAATATTCTTACATTAACTAGTTGTTTGTTATGTTGTAGATTGTTAGGTGAATTTTTGTTACCATCATCAAATATTTTACCTCACACATATCGAGGTTTGCATGTGTTAAGCCCTAATATTGGCTCATTAAACCCTTAATTGGGGCATATTAGATTAGTAATCTTATTTTATTTATGTCAGCTTGCTCATTAACCCTTAATTGGGGCATATTAGATTATTAATGTTATTTTATTTAGGTCGGCTTTAGGCCATTTATACCTCCTAGTCTCCTATATATACCAAGGAGACATTTTCATTTTGAATCATCTTGGACTTGAACATTTAAGTGGGGTAAAAGGAGGTTGTCCCCTCGAAGAGACTTATTATCTGAAATTATCTCTTTTTCAAGGCGTTGATTACTTTTTCTGAGGTTTTTCTATGCTATATTGATGTTTGGTTCTTAACATATGGTATCAGAGCTCAAGGTCTTGGGGTTTCGCTGCTACATTTGAGACACCGTGGAATTTTTGCTATAAATTTTTTTCTACAATGTTTCAGAAGGAACCGCTTGGAGGGTATTTAGTACACGGATCAAGGTATGTTGGGTTCAAAATTCATCTCCTGAGGCCTTACACTTTTGGAGATACATCCTGTACAAGATAGGATTATGGAATCATCCTGAAATGAGTCATTGTGGAATTTTCGCTATAAAAAAATTTCTGTAACGTTTCAGACCCTGAACTCCGAAGGAAATTTACATAAATTAGTAAGTCACCTGTGGTAAAAATTTCAGCTTTTGGGTCATCATAAATTTGTATATACACCTTGTGTAAGATAGGGTATCTGACTAGTCCTATTGACTAGTCTCAAGAAGGTGTTCCAAGTAAAACAATCATAACTTCTTGCTAGTGTATCCAAATTGAGTGGGACTAGTTGCATTGGATCGTGGACAGTCTGTAGTATTTTGGGTGCGAGTTTCAGAATTTTATATCAATTATTTTGTGTGGGAAATTCTATACAAGTGAGATCTCCTGGAAAGGCCAAAAATATGCAAGTTGTGAGGAAGTTACCGTAAATTCCACTTGGCACATCCAATTTTGATCAGACCTATGGCATTACAGAGACGAAATATCAGAGAACTACCTAAAATAAAGTTTCATACCTAGAAGGGTCGAAGCTTGGGAGATAGAACAAAATAAATATTGTCTACCAGAACCGCCTCAAAATCAAGATTCAAAAGTGATACTTGGCCAACATGCCACCAAAAAAGGGACCTTCTACACCAAATAAGCCTCCAGAAAATCCTAATTGGACTCTTGATGAAGGTGAAGAAATGC
>ML784053.1:451583-472522 GCA_009831015.1 Picea engelmannii | reverse complement strand
AAACAACAAGTTTAGTTCAGATCTTCTAGAACGTGGTTTTTTTCCTTTGTGGAGTCACCAAATGGGAATAAGACAAGAGAAATGCCTTCATCAAATTATTGTAGCCAACCACTCTCATACCATTATGATCCATAAATGGTAGGTCTATGACATCTTATCTATCTTACCAAGACATATCTTCATTGAAAAATAATAAATGTAAAAGTATTTGTAATTACTTTTGACCTGAGATCAATCTTCTCCATTGTGAATTCATTACCATGAAGAAATAGCTTTGTGAAAATACGGTTTCACTTCTCGGCTTAATTGGTTGTGGTTCCAAGGCCAATTCCCAACAACATTGTAGGAAAAATACATTCTACATCAAATTTTCAAACCCAACAATTGATAATCACCCATTTTCCCATTCATTACATTTAGTCAAAGAAATAAAAAATATGCATGGTGCTTTGTTCTTACCATATCCATTGTCATTTAAATCATATCGTTGCTAACTACAGTTTCTCATAGGGGAGTGGGGGAAGTTATGGCATCATATCCACCAATGGCATCTTCATATGACAGGGGCCCAAATCATTTGGTAGAAGTGGGGCTTGTTGCAGAGATGGAGGTGACTAGGGGTTGTTCCCCTACTACATGATGCTCTGACAACTCTTTAGATAAGATGATCGATTGATCATCACTCTGAAGGTATTTATTTTCTACAACATCGATCAATAATTTATTTCCTTATACCTTTCAACCAACTTATTGAAAATCATATCCATGGGATCATTTGATAGGATTGCACAGTGTCATCAAGTTTCTTCCTTCTTTCCATGCAATGTTGAAGAAAAAAATCCTCGTCATAGAATTATTCAAGAGCCTACTCACAATCTCAAAATCCTGCAAATTTCTTTTATGAAACTTGAAATTGAAGACACAACCCTTGGACAATCTTTACGAAACCATTAATGTGTTGCAATTCCTCTCAACGTATAAACGAACAATTTCATCATAATATCCTTATGAATAACATTTAGGCCTGCCATAAAATCCCTAGTCATGACCTCCATTTGTATTGTCAGTATCTAAGATGGAGGTCATAAGGTTCTAAGTATGTAATAGTGGGGTCAGTTGTTAAGATGATGGGGAGGTAGGGTTTAAGGGAATTTTTTTCACCTTATTTTTTATACTAAATGCAAAAAACATTCATCATAACATCTTCATGAATGATGCCCATGAAACCAAATGCACGTGGAATATGTGTCACTTATCATGCAACATGGATTAGGTAGATACCCTATCTTAACACCACTTCCCTTGCCACCCTTAAGTCCTTATTTAATTCCATAGGTTTATCATGCAATATGGTTTAGCATGTGTTTTTGTTGTTGTCGTGATTTGGTGGTCTATGCTTGTCATGTAACATGGATTAGGTAGATACCCATGTTCAACCCTAGGTTTATTTGATTCCTACAAAACTATTATTGTTTCCCTATAGTATTGGGGTTTAGGATGGCCTTGTGGGAGTTGACAATGCAACACATGGGGGTTAACAAAAAGTAGAGGCGTTTTGTGTCATGTGGTTCGTCTTCCTTGAGTAGAGGGTGCCTAGTTGGGTTATCCTAGTCTAGTATTTATATTTTTCTATACCATTTCTAGAAGTTATGGCATTGCTCAAGTTCAAGTGAGAATTTTTTTTTAGGTTCATTTTGCACAAATCCAACAAAAAACAACCTTAATACTATTTTTTTCTTAGATCAGTATGATAAATTTATCATGTCCTCGGTGTTTTCACATTTTTAATATGTCCTTAATATGTCCAAAATCAAGAGGGATATCACATTAAATTAGGTGGTTGACAACTAATATTGGTAATTGCACCCTAGTCTAATTGTGCATCCAAAACTAAAGATATAAAATTTTTATTTAGAACTATGAATATGATGATGGACTACTAACTAACAACACGTGCACATGCAATTGAAGGTACAAACAATCATGTACCTGTCAAATATTTCTTCATCAAGTGAAAAAATCTTAGGACAAACAGAGGCCAAAAATGCGATTGCATCTAGTAGATATGATAAGAAAATAAGGACTAGACTTAAATAAGTCGGAATAAAATTTTGTAGACGCATCATGCTCTTACGATGGTGAGAGCATAGGAGACATAGATGTTCCACTCAGGTATAATAATTTGGTGAAGAAATGGGCACCTAAGGAACTACCTCGTATAGATGTTGACTTCGTTATCAACAATAGGACATATCACATTGCACCATCCTCCCTGCATGTCTCGGGGCTATTTTCCATGGATGGAATAATTGTAAAATACAATACAGTAACTGAATTGATGGACTATGTTAGATCGTGTTACAATTTTTTGGCCCTTGTTTATGGAAGGAAGCGAAGATCGAGTAAGAAAAGGTCAAACGTGAACTACGCAGGAGACACAGTGACTGTCACTGGGTCGAAGTAAGAAAAAAAGAAGAAAATATGGAGCGAAGTACGAAAAAGAAAGACGTTGAATGAGGAGATTAGGGATGACAGATTAGCAAGAGAAAAGAATTGTAGACAACTCAACAAGTAGAGAAAGCCACCATTGGATGCTTTGGAGCACCACGCGAGAAGGGAGGAAAGATAGGCTGGCAAAGCATTCAAAAGGTGGGTCAAGTTGAACTACGATTTTAGATACCTAGGGTTTTGGGTAATTAGGGTTTTTACACCTAGGTTTCTACCTAAGGCTTTCAGTAAGGGACTATAATGTATAAATAAAGGTCGAGAGGACCTAGGTTAGGTTGGTACTAGTGTTGGGTATTGATATTGATTATTGTTGGTTGAGATATTATTGTACTGTGAGAGAGAGGAGTGCTGAGAGTGAGAGCCTTCTGGTATTGTAAGATCTTCAGCTGGGTGCGAAGATCAAGTCCTGCAGCTGGGTGCACAGGAAGGTGGGAGACAGAGAAAAATATAGAAGACCTGCTGACTAAGAGAGCAGATCATAACTGTAAGCTTTATCTTAATATATCATAAGCACAGTTCGAAGACGTAGCCCTAGAGAGAGGGTGAACCACGTAAATTTTGTGTCGTATGTGTGATTAATGCCTAGATTTTTGTCATTGTTATAATGTTATTTACATTATTGTGTTAGATCAGATGTATAGATGCGCAGAGTAGATCTAGTTGATAAGAGATATATGAATGATGCATTATTGTTGTATTAGTTCCACTTGATATTCCCCTAGTTGTAGACATCTTTGTCCTGCAACCCCCCTCTTAGCTGCTTCGGGTGAGACTACATCTGCTTCGCAGGTGTTGTCAAAAGGGCCAATAGCTAGGGCTTGTTGGTGCGCTCTTGGAGTGAACCCTAGGTCAGCCCCTATGCCAACAAATGGTTTCGTTGTTGGGACATGAATCTTTTTAAGGGAATGTCAAGGTGGTTCCCATCAAAGACCGAGATTCAAAAGTGGATAGAGGAACGAGAGAGGGACTTCGCTGAAGCTAAGAACAAGAACCCTAAACTGAGTACTGAATATTGGCTACAAAGATACATTTTCACCGACATTCATGAGATCTTCTTTAGGGGAATCCACTAGGATTTGTTTGAATGGTTGGCTAGGTTAGCCGATACCTAGTTCGAGATTAGATCTAGACCTCCTGTGGTTTGGATGCCGACATTGATCCAAAAGGTCAAGAGAGTTGACAACAATGTATCCAAAGCAGTAGATCATTGGTTTGATAGTACCATTGGAGGGTATATCACCAAGTTTTCTATTGACAAAACAAAATCGTATAGCCAAGCTGAGAGATACTTTTTCAAAGGACCTAGAGGAAAATGTTTTCACTTTCTGAAGCTGGGAATCAAGATTCTCTTGCATGAAAACCACATATTGAAGATACAGTAGATTGGTCAGACCTGAAAAGGCTAATGTTCAAGATCTCAGACAACGACAGTGACACAGAAACAGGACATACGCACAGTGGGAAAGTATTCCGAGGGGTTCACCTTGAGAACTTGTTTAAGAAAAAATACGGAGAAGAGGGTTTCTACAGTGGAGAAGAGGTAGATCTAACCGACGAAGAACATTCAGAGCCCACTAGAACAGAAGAAGGGGAAGCTGAAGAACTTCACCAAAGTGAGCCAGAAACCTCAGGAACTGCGCAGACTACTGAAGTAAGTAACATTAATCTTCATTTCATATCAATAGTACTTAGAAGTTAGAATAGTCAGAACCACCAGATTCCTCAGAGAACTGTTACTGGTAGCTTAGCATCTACTCAGACAAGAAGCTTAGTCATCTCTATGGCATATGAAATGAGGCTCCCTATATTTAGAGAAGATGGATCTGAAGATCTAGATCAACATTGGTTTCTGTGTGAAGCCATATGGAATATTAAAAGTATCACCGATGAAGCCATAAAGAGAACCCAGTTCAGCACTACGCTACGGGACCGCACACTGAGTTGGTACATGAAACTTGTCCAAGGACTGGCGCAGCGTAAGCCACTAAACGAGATCAAGAATGTGTTGATTGCAGAGTTTAAGAAACCTAATTCAGAGTCACAATGTATTACAGAGCTAAAAGAGATCAAACAAAAGGTAGCAGAACATGTTTGGGAGTTCGACCAAAGATTCAAGACCCTAACAGGCCGATTAACTTTTCAGATCCCCAATGAACAGAACAAAGAATGGTTCAACGCTGCGTTGTTACCACACATTAGATTTCCTCTGATGCAGTAGAAGATTTCATCGTAGGCAGAAGATTTGGAAATCGCCATGAAGCTTGAATCAACACCTATGGGAGAATCTAGCCCAAGCATGAACCAGATCTTGAACCAGCTAACTAGCTTGTCTCAATAGGTCGAGGCTATGAAGAAGGACAAGGGGAAGGACAAAAGGGAAGATGTCTGGTGTGTGAGATGCATATCAAAAGTTCATGATAAGGAACATTGTCCCTTATTCCATGATTATTTGGCCTCAGGAGCGCCGAGCCCCTTGAAGCACATTAACCTGCCCTGGTGTGATGTGTGCAGAAATAGGCATCACCCAGGTGAGTGATATTACATGTAGAAGTATGTTTAGAATCCCAAAAAATTGTACTGCACATTCTGTAAATCAGTAGGGCATGATGATCGATATTGTAGAGCTTACGATCTCATGCATGAGAGGTTGAGAGACATATACAAGATTCAAGGCGAAGTACAACAAGAAGGAAATACTCCACAGTACAACTCTCCAGGGAGAGGAAACTTCACAACTCGTGGTGGATATAGAGGACGAGGATAAGGAGGAGGTATGGGTCGAGGCTAAGGACAAATAATCTGTTATAACTGCGCACAACCAAGACACTTAGCAAGGGATTGTTAGAATCCTTGCACAACCTGTATTTATTGTAACTCTTTTGAGCATGTCATAGAATAATTCCTTGTGCTACCGGCTAAGATTCAGAAAAGACGAGGACCCCAGTAGAACCTACAAGTACAACTGATATATGCTGAACCTCGTAGAACTAAACCTAGAGTCGTTGTCATTACTCGAGGAGGTGTTGCTACAGGAGAGGATAGAACAACCCAAAGAAAGATTGCAAAAGAGTCAGTTATCATGAAAGCTGAGGAGAAGACTCAGGCTTTTGATGCAAAGAAAGAAATACAAATCTTTGAGGAAGCAAGACAGGAGTTCAAGAGGAACCAAGGATCCTCATCGAGAACACAACCAGAAGTAAAAGAGTACAGAATGCCTCGATAATTTGATCAATCGACTGCGCATAAAGAAAGAAAAGAGGAAAGTACGTTGATTGGTTTTTTGTACACTTGTCTTAAATTAATTCAGGATGAGAAAGTTGTACAAGAGTTACAGAACCTATTCAGGCAGTATGAGCTAGGAAAGCTAGAACCCTTGCTGAATAGGGAAGTACACAATATTGGTAAGAAGAGAAGAACAAACAAAGAATTACATTTGAATGCTCAAATAGGAGAGTATGATATATACTATGTGGTCCTCGACTTAGGGTTGAAGGTCAACATCATGACGAAACAAACTTGGGCATTGATGGGAAAACCCAAGCTGATATACTCCCCTATCAGGCTTCACATGGCTAATCAACAAGATGTCATCCCACTTGGATGATTGGAGCATGTCCCCATGGACATCAATGGAGTTATAACCTTTGCAAACTTTGAGGTAATTGAAATTGTTGATGATGGTTGCCCTTACCCTGTATTACTAGGAATTGATTGGGCCTTCAACAATTCTACTATGGTCGATTTAAAGAAAAGGCGCATGAAATTTGAAGGAGATGGCCTTAGGTTCATTGCACCCTTAGATCCAGATGAAGGTTCGTGGTATACAGAGCCCATCAGAGAAGAAGACTATGCATATGAGCTGGAAAACATCTATAAATTAACAACCAGACAACAGGATTATATCAACCCTACTGTTGATGGGAATCAAAGATGACGAAGTGAAAATGTGTGTTCATCATATTCAGAAGAAGCACTGGAGAACTGGTAGAACCAGATGTATGAAGTATCCACAAGGAGATGTGCTCGACTGACCAGAGAAGTCCACTAGATTGGTACAACAACAAGTAACTTACCTACCTTTGATGGTCTGAATCCTTTAGAATCCTTCTTGATGGACTTTGAAACAATTGTACCAACACAACAGAGGTTGTTGGCTATGGACGAGGCTCTGAAAGATACACCAACAAAATGGTGGGGGACACATAAAAGTAATATCACAGACTGGACACAATGTCGAACTTTGATGGCAGTGCGGTTTTCAACACAAGTAGGAAGCTACGAAGTGAGGTACACAAGTTGAAGCTTACCAAAGGACCATGTATGAAGCTGTGAAGAGGCCTGGAGTGACATTCCTCGAGAAAAATGGGTACATAGATTCATTAACATGCTGGACATGACCCCTATTAACTGGTACCTTCAAGCAGAGTTGCGCCTTATCACAACAGATTGGGAAGGTATGCTTCAAAATTTTGTAACCACCTTTTTGTTTGAAAGTGAATTTCCCTCAGTAGATCAAGCATTAAATATTTTGAGGCAGAAAGTATTTAAAGAGTCATCCAGCCTCCCGATGGAGAAAGAAGAGGATGAATGGACTACACCATTCTAGAAATTACAAGGATGTTACAACATTAATGCCGATGAAGATGATGATCCGAGGAAGGTAAACATTGTTGAGACAGAAGGCCACAAGAATGTGGAAGGACCAGGAGTTGAACTACCATTCATTGGAAAACCGATCAAGATAAATAAAGTTAATATTGGGACAGAGGAGACACCGAAGCTTGCCAATGTCGGAGATTACTGGGATGTTGCTACCATTGACAAAATTACAGAATTACTACACGAGTATCAGGACTTGTTTCCAACCAAGTTCATTGATATGAAGGGTATCAAAGGACCTATGGGAGAAATGAGAATACCTTTGAAACCATATGTGAATCCAGTCAAGAAAAGACCCTACAGATTGAAATCGAAATATAAGGAAAAAGTGAAGATTGAGCTCGACAGAATGCTGGAAGCAGGGATTATTGAACCTATCGAAGAGTTGGAGTGGATCAACCCTATGGTAGTACAATACAAGAAGACATGCGAGATAAGAATATGTGTGGACCTTAGAAATCTGAATGATGCCTATTTGCATGACCCCTTCCCTACACCATTCACATATGAAGTATTAGACAATGTGGGAGGCTAGGAGGTATATTCTTTTACAGATGGGTTTTCAGGATACCATCAGATCTGGATTGCCAAGGAGGACCACCACAAGACCACATTTTCCACAAAATGGGGATCCTACCAATACAAAGTGATGCCATTTGGACTGAAGAATGCCCCAACCTTCTTTTCTAGGTTGGTGGTCGAAGCGTTCAAAGAATTTTTGCATAAGTTTTTAGAAGCCTATTTTGATGTCTGGACTATTTTTAGTTTGTTGAAAAATCATGTTGAATGTCTAAGGCTAATGTTGGATAAATGCAGGCAATGTCAAATTGCTTTGAATCTGAAGAAGTGCATCTTCTTCTCACCATTTGGAGTATTATTAGGTCATATTGTATGCAAGCAAGGATTGTTGGTGGACCCATCCAAAATTGAAATTATAGTTGATTTTCCACCTCCTATCTCTGTCAAACAACTACGCTAGGACATACTGGCTATTACAAGAAATTTATCAAAGGATATGCTCAGATTACTGTGCCAATGGATAAGTTATTAAAGAAAGATTATCAGTTTGGTTGGACAAAAGAATGCCAACAGAGCTTCGACACACTGAAACAAAAGATGGTGACTGAGCCTATTCTGGTCTTTCCATATTGGAGAAAGGAATTTCATGTGCATGTTGATGCGTCTTCCATTTCATTAGGAGCAGTACTAGCACAACCTGAAGAAGGGGACATTGATCATCCATTAGCATTTGCCAGCAGAAATTTATCTACAGCTGAAATGAATTACACTACTACAAAGAGACAAGGATTAGCCATGGTGTACGCACAGCAAAATTTTTACCATTACTTACTAGGAGGACACTTTAAAATGTTTACTGATCACTCTGCGCTGAAGTACCTGGTCAACAAGCCAGTGTTGGGGGGAAAAATATGCAAATGGCTTCTCCTGTTTCAAGAATATGATTTTGAGATCATAGTTAAGCCAGGAAGAATGAACAAGGGACCTGGCCACCTATTGAGGTTGGAACATGGCGAAGAACCCACCAGTTTGGAGGATACACTACCGTATGCACAACTTCTTGCCATTAAGAAGATGGATGGCCAATTCACTGACATAGTCCAATTCCTATCAACAGGAATGGTTCCAAGTGAGTATACAATTTCCCAGAAGAAACAACTAGTGGTGCGTGCTACAGACTTTTCACTGATAGTTGGTCAGCTATATAAGATGGGACCTAATGAGATACTAAGAATATGTGTGATGGAGGCAGAGCACCCACTGATCCTCACAGAATCTCATGAAGGCATCACAGGAGGACATTACGCAGGCAAAGCAACTGCGTAGAAGGTTCTATGAACTGGCCTTTGGTGGCCTACTTTACACAAAGATGCTAAAGAGTATACCAGAGCCTGTGATGTATGCCAAAGAGTTGGAAAACCATCCAGAAGAGACGAAATGCCACTAGCACCATAGATGAACCTACAAGCATTTTAAAAATGGGCCATTGACTTCATGGGACCTATAAACCCACCAGGGAAGCGCACATGAGCAAGGTATATTATCACTGCGACATAATACTTGACTAGATGGGCTGAAGCAAGAGCAGTCAAGGACTGTAGTGCAACTACAACCACACATTTTATATTTGATGACATAATAATGAGGTTTGGATGCCCTAAGACCCTTATGAGCAATCAAGTCACTCATTTCATCAACAAGATCGTTGAATCCCTGAATGAATAATTTGCAGTCCACCATCACAAGAGTACACCTTACCATCCACAAGAAAACAGAACGGTTGAAGCATTCAACAAAATCTTGGAGACAACATTGAAAAAGATGTGTAGTGTGAACAAGGATGACTGGGATTTAAGAGTACCAACAATACTCTGGGCTTATAGAATCACTTGCAATAAATTAACAATCCATACCCCTTTCAAGTTGGTTTATGGTCTTGAATTTGTTGTCCTGATGGAGTACCTGTTATCGAGATTAAGAATTGTTTCATTTACAGACATGGATGATATTGGCATTGTTTGTGAGAGGTTTGCCTAGCTGGTTGAACTAGAAGAAGACAGATTTATGGCAGGATTCCATCAACAGGTACAAAAGGAAAGAGAGAAGGCCTATCATGATAGACACATCAAGAAGAAGGTATTTAAGCAAGGTGATTTAGTACTGGTGTATGACAATAAATTTATAAAACATCCAAGGAAGTTCAGAACGCATTGGCTTGGACCATATGAGATCACCTATGTTACAGAGGGAGGAGTTGCGCAACTGAAGACATTGAAGGGAGAATGGAAAGAGGGATTAGTAAATGGGAATCGACTAAATTTGTACTATGACAACAAGTTGCCTCGCAGCTCTTAGTAAAAGCAAGGAATAAAAGTGACTAGGTACCAGGTGCAGTTGAAACTAGGTACCAGAAATAGAAAAGACAGTCTGCACAAGGATGGGAAGGAGACATGGAGCAGAAAGAAAAGGCTTCACTCCGCATTCCAAATTCGAAGTGACATGGAAAAATCAGAACTGAAGTGCCTCGGGACAAGTCACAGGTGAGTGTTGGGGGCCTATTGGCCCTTGGTTATGGAAGGAAACGAAGATCGAGGAAGAAAAGGTCAAACATGAACTGTGCAGGAGACACAATGACTGTCACTGGGTCGAAGTAAGCAAAAGAGAAGAAAAGATGGAGCGAAGTATAGAAAAACAAGTTGTTGAATGAGGAGATCAGGGATGACATATAAACAAGAGAAAAGAATCATAGACAACTCAGCAAGCAAAGAAAGCAACCATTGGATTCTTTGGAGCATCGTGCGAGAAGGGAAGAAAGAAAAGCTGGCGAAGCCCTGAAAAGGTGGGTCAAGTTGAACTAGGGTTTTAGACACCTAGGGTTTTGACACCTAGGTTTTGACCTAAGGCTGTCAGTGAGGGACTATAATGTATAAATAGAGGTCGAGAGGACCTAGGTCGGGTCAGTACCAGTGTTGGGTATTGATATTGATTGTTGTTGGTTGAGAGATTATTGTACTATGAGAGACAAGAGTGTTGAGAGTGAGATCCTTCCGGTATTGTAATATCTCCAGCTGGGTACGAAGATCAAGTCTTGCAACTGGGTGCGCAGGAAGGTGGGAGACAGAGAGAATACCTACTGACTAAGAGCGCAAATGAGAACTGTAAGCTTTATCTTAATATATCATAATCATAGTTTTGTGGATGTATCCCTAGAGAGAGGGTGAACCACATATATTTTGTGTCGTATGTGCGATTGATGCCTGGATCTCTATCATTGTTATACTATTATTTGCATTATTGTGTTAGATCAGATGTATAGCTATGCAAAGTAGATCTAGCTAATAAGATATATATGAATGTTGCATTATTGTTGTATTAGTTCCACTTGACATTCCCCTAGTTGTAGACATCTTTGTCCTACAACCTCCCTCTTAGCTGCTTCAGGTGAGACTACATCTGCTTTGCAGGTGTTGTCGAAAGGGAAAGTAGCTAGGGCTTGTTGGTGCACTCTTGGAGTGAACCCTGGGTCTGCCCCTGTGCCAACAAATGGTTCTGTTGTCGGGACAGGAATAGTTTTAAGGGAATGTCAAGGTGGTTCCCATCAAAGACCGAGATTCAAAACTGAATAGAGGATCGAGAGAAGGACTTTGTTGAAGCCTAGAACAAGAACCCTAAACTGAGTACTGAAGATTGGCTACAAAGATACATTTTCACTGACATTCATGAGATATTCTTTGGGGGAATCCACCAGGAGTTGTTTGAATGGTTGGATAGGTTAGTCGATACCCAGTTCAAGATTAGATCTAGACCTATTGTGGTTTGGACACCGACACTAATCCATAAGGTCAAGAGAGTTGACAATGTTGTATCCAGAGCAATAGATCATTGGTTTGATAGTACCATTGGAGGTTATATCACCGATTTTGTTGATGACAGAACATAATCATATAGCAAAGCCGAGAGATACTTTTTCAAAGGACCTAGAGGAAACTTTTTGCACTTTATGAAGCTGAGAATCAATATGCTCTTGCATGAAAACCACATCTTGAAGATATAATAGATTGATCAGACCTGAAAAGGCTAATGTTCAAGATCTCGGACAATGACAGTGACACAGAAGCAGGACATACACGCAGTGGGAAAGTATTCTAAGGGGTTCACCTTGAGAACTTGTTTAAGAAAAACTACGAAGAAGAGGGTTTCTATAGTGGAGAAGAGGTAGATCTAACTGACGAAGAACATTCAGAGCCCACCACAAAAGAAGAAGGGGAAACTGAAGAAATTCACCAAATCGAGTCAGAAACCTCAGGAACTGCGCATACTACTGAAGTAAGTAACATTAATCTTCCTATTGTCTCAACAATACTTAGCAGTCAGAATAGTCAGAACCACCAAAATCCTCAGAGCACTGTTATTGGTAGCTTAGCATCTACTCAGACAAGAAGCCTAGTCAACTCTATGAAAGATGAAATGAGGCTCCCTATCTTTAGAGGAGATGGATCTAAAGATCTAGATCAACATTGGTTTCTATGTGAAGTCGTATGGAATATTAAAAGTATCACCGACGAAGCCATCAAGAGAACCCAGTTCAACACTACGCTACAAGACCACACACTGAGCTGGTACATGAAACTTGTCCAAGGACTGGTGCAGCCTAAGCCACTGAAAGAGATCAAGAATGAGTTGATTGCATAGTTTAAGAAACCTAAGTCAAAGTCACAATGTATTATAAAGCTAAAAGAGATCAAAAAAAAGGTAGCAGAAAATGTTTAGGACTTCGACCAGAGATTCAAGACCCTAATAGGCCAATTAACTTTTCTGATCCCCAAAGAAGAGAACAAAGAATGGTTCATCGCTGCATTGTTACCACACATCAGAGTCCCTCTGATTCAGTAGAAGATTACATCGTAGGCAGAACCTTTGGAAATCACAATGAAGCTTGAATCAACACCTATGGGAGAATCTAGCTAAGGCATGAGCCAGATCCTGAGCCAACTGACTAGTTTGTCTCTGCAGGTCAAGGATATGAAGAAGGACAAGGGGAAGGACAAAAGGGAATATGTCTAGTGTGTGAGATGTATATCAGAAGGTCATGATAAGTAACACTGTCCCTTATTCCATGAGTATTTAACCTTAGGAGCGCCGAGCCCGTTGAAGCAAGTTAACCTGCCCTGGTGTGATGTGTGCAGAAATAGGCATCGCCCAGGTGAGTGCTATTACATGAAAAAGTATGTTCAGACACCCACAAACTTGTACTGCACATTCTGTAAATCAGTAGGGCATGATGATCGATATTGTAGAGCTTACGATCTCATGCATGAGAGGTCGAGAGACAAATACAATATTCAAGGTGAAGTACACCAAGAAGGAAATACTCCGTAGTAAAACTCTCTAGCTGATATAATCCCCTATTAGGCTTCACATGGATAATTAGCAAGATGTCAACCCATTTGGATGATTGGAGCATGTCCCTGTGGACATCCATGGAGTTAGAAACTTTGCAGACTTTGAGGTAATTTAAATTGTTGATGATAGCTGCCCTTACCTTGCATTAATAGGAATTGATTGGGCCTTCAACAATTCTACTGTGGTCGATTTAAAGAAAAGACACATGAAATTTGAAGGAGATGGCCTTAGGGTCATTTCACCCTTAAATACAGATGAAGGTCTATGGTATACAGAGCCCATTAGAGAAGAAGACTATGCATATGAGTTGGAAAGCATTTATAAATTAACAACCAGAAAACAGGATTATATCAACCCTACTATTGATGGGAATCTAAGCTGACGAAGTGACAGTGCGTGTTCATCAGATTCTGAAGAAGCGCTGGAGAACTGTAAGAAACAGATGTATGAAGTATCCACAAGGAGATGTGCTCAACTGACCAGAGAAGTCCGTTGGATTGGTACACAACAAGTAACTTACCTACCTTTGATGGTCTGAATCCTTTAGAATCCTTCTTGATGGACTTTGAAACAATTATACCAGCATAATAGAGGTTGTTGGCTATAGAAGAGGCTCTGAAAGCTACACCAACAAGATGGTGGGGGACACATAAAAGTAATATCACAGACTAGACACAATGTCGAACCTTGATGACAGTGCAATTTTCAACACAAGTAGGAAGCTGCGAAGTGAGGTACACATGTCGAAGCTGCCCAAAGGATCATGTACGAAGCTGTGAAGAGGTCTAGAGTGAAATTCATTGAGAACAATGGGTACACAGATTCATTAACACATTGGACATTACCCCTATTAACTGGTACCTTCAAGCAGAGCTGCTCCTTATCATCACAGATTGGGAAGGTATGCTTCAGAATTTTGTAAACACCTTTTTGTTTGAAAGTGAATTTCCCTCAGTAGATCAATCATTAAATATTGTGAGGCAGAAAGTATTTAAAGAGTCATTCAGCCTCCCGATGGAGCAAGAAGAGGATGAATGGACTACGCCATTCCAAAAATTACAAGGATGTTACAACATTAATGCCAACGAAGATGATGATACGAGGAAGGTAAACATTGCTGAGATAGAAGGCCACAAGAATGTGGAAGGACCAGGAGTTGAACTGTCATTCATTGGACAACCGATCAAGATAAAGAAAGTTAATATTGGGACATAGGAGACACCGAAGCTTGCTAATGTCGGAGATAACTGGGATGTTGCTACCATTGACAAAATTATAGAATTATTGCACGAGTAACAGGACTTGTTTCCGACCATGTTCACTGATATGAAGGGTATCAAAGGAACTATGGGATAAATGAGAATACCTTTGAAACCAGATGTGAATCTTGTCAAGAAAAGACCCTAAAAATTGAACCTGAAATATAAGGAAAAAGTGAAGATTGAGCTCGAGAAAATGATGGAAGTAGGGATTATTGAACCTGTCGAAGAGCTGGAGTGGATCAATCCTATGGCATTACAAGACAAGAAGACAAGCGAGATTAGAATATGTGTGGACCTTAGAAAGCTGAACGATGCATGTTTGCATGACCCCTTCCCTACACCATTCACAGATGAAGTATTAGACAATGTGGGAGGCCAAGAGGTATATTCTTTTACAGACGGGTTTTCAGGATACCATCAGATCCAGATTGCCAAGGAGGACCACCACAAGACCACATTTTCCACAGAATGGGGATCCTACCAATACAAAGTGATGCCATTTGGACTGAAGAATTCCCCAACCATATTTTCTAGGGTGGTGGTCAAAGCGTTCAAAGAATTTTTGCATAAGTTTTTAGAAGCCTATTTTGATGACTGGACTGTTTTTAGTTTGTTGAAAAATCATGTTTAATGTCTAAGGCTAATGTTGGATAAATGCAGGCAATGTGAAATTTCTTTGAATCTGAAGAAGTGCATCTTCTTCTCACCATTTGGAGTATTATTAGGTCATATTGTATGCAAGAAAGGATTGTTGGTGGACCCATCCAAAATTGAAATTATAATTGATTTTCCACCTCCTACCTTCGGCAAACAACTGCGCACTGTGCTAGGACATACTGGCTATTACAGGAAATTTATCAAAGGATATGCTCAGATTACTGCGCCAATGGAGAAATTATTAAAGAAATACTGTCAATTTGGTTGGACAGAAGAATGCAAACAAAGCTTCGACACACTGAAACAAAAGATGGTGACTGCGCCTATTCTGGTATTTCCAGATTGGAGCAAGGAATTTGATGTGCATGTTGATGCATCTTCCATTTCATTAGGAGAAATACTAGCACAACCTGGAGAAGGGGACATTGATCATCCATTAGTATTTTCCAGCAAAAATCTATCTACATCTGAAAATAATTACACTACTACAGAGAGAGAAGGATTAGCCATGGTGTACGCGTTGCAAAAATTGCACCATTACTTACTAGGAGGACACTTTAAAATGTTTACTAATCACTCTGTGCTAAAGTACCTGGTCAACAAGCCAGTGTTGGGGGGTAGAATATGCAGATGGCTTCTCCTGTTTCAAGAATATGATTTTGAGATCATAGTTAAGCCAGGAAGAATGAACAAGGGACTTGGCCACCTGTTGAGGTTGGAACATGGAGAAGAACCCACCAGTCTGGAGGATACACTACCGTATGCACAACTTCTCACCATTAGGAATATGGATGACCACTTCACTGACATAGTCCAATTCCTATCAACAGGAATGGATCAAAGTGAGTATACAATTTCCCAGAAGAAACAACTAGTGGTGCGTGCTGTAGACTTTTCACTAATAGTTGGTCAGCTATATAAGATGGGACCTGATGAGATACTAAGAAGATGTGTGATGGAGGCAGATCACCCACTAATCCTCACAGAAGCTCATGAAGACATCGCAGGAGGACATTACACAAGCAAAGCAACTGCACAGAAGGTTCTGCGAGCTGGCCTTTGGTGGCCTACTTTACACAAAGATGCTAAAGAGTATACCAGAGCCTGTGATGTATGCCAGAGATTTGGAAAACCATCCAAAAGAGATGAAATTCCACTAGCACTACAAATGACCCTACAATCATTTGAAAAATGGGCCATTGACTTCGTGGGACCTATAAACCCACCAGGGAAGCACACAAGAGCAAGGTATATTATCACTATGACAAAATACCTGACTAGATGGGCCGAAGAAAGAGAAATCAAAGATTTACAGTGTGAATAGGGATGACTGGGATTTAAGAGTACCAACAGTACTATGGGCTTATAGAACCAATGCATACCCCTTTCAAGTTGGTTTATGGTCTTGAAGTTGTTTTCCCGATGAAGTACTTGGTACCGAGCTTAATAATTGTTGCATTTACATACATGGATGATACTAGCGATGTTCGTGAGAGGCTTGCCCAGCTGGTTGAACTAGAAGAAGACAGATTTATGGCAGGATTCCATCAGCAGGTACAAAAGGAAAGAGAGAAGGCCTATCATGACAGACACATCAAGAAGAAGGCATTTAAGCAAGGTGATTTAGTACTGGTGTATGACAATAAATTTATAAAACATCTTGGGAAGTTCAGAACGCATTGGCTTGGACCATATGAGATTGCCTATGTTACAGAAGGAAGAGTTGTGCAATTGAAGACATTGAAGGGAGAATGGAAAGAGGGATTAGCAAATGGGAATCGACTGAAGTTGTACTATGAAAACCAGTTTCCTCACAACTCTCAGTAAAAGCAAGGAAGAAAAGTGACTAGGTACCAGGTGTAGTTGAAACTGGGTACCAGACACAAAAAATACAGTTTGCACAAGGATGGGAAGGAGACATGGAGCAAAAATCAAAGGCTGCACTCCGTATTCCAAAGTTGAAGTGACATGGAAAAATCAGAACTGAAATGCCTCGGGATGAGTCACAGGTGAGTGTTGGGGGCTTGTTGGCCCTTGGTTATCGAAGGAAGCAAAGATTGAGGAATAAAAGGTCAAACGTGAACTGCGTGGGAGACACCGTGACTGTCACTGGGTCGAAGTAAGAAAAAGAGCAGAAAAGATGGAGCGAAGTACGGAAAAACAAGCCGTTGAATGAAGAGATCAAGGATGACAGATCAACAAGATAAAAGAATCATAGACAACTCAGCAAGCAGAGAAATCCAACATTGGATTCTTTGGAGCACCACGCGAGAAGGGAGGAAAGACAGGTTGGAGAAGCCCTGAAAAGGTGGGTCAAGTTGACCTAGGGTTTTTGGTAATTAGGGTTTTGACACCTAAGTTTCGACCTAAGGCTGTTAGTGAGGGACTATAATGTATAAATAGAGGTCGAGAGGACCTAGGTCGGGTCCGTACTAGTGTTGGGTATTGATATTGATTGTTGTTGGTTGAGAGATTATTGTACCATGAGAGAGAGGACTATTGAAAGTGAGAGACTTATGGTATTGTAAGATCTTCAATTGGGTGGGAAGATCAAGTCCTGCAGCTGGGTGCATAGGAAGGTGGGAGACATAGAGAAGAAGAGAGAAGATCTACTGACTAAGACTGCAGATCAGAACTATAAGCTTTATCTTAATATATCATAATCACAGTTCTGTGGACATAGCCCTAGAGAGAGGATGAACCATGTATATTTTGTGTCATATGTGTGATTGATGCTTGGATCTCTATCATTGTTATACTGTTATTTTCATTATTGTGTTAGATCAGATGTATAGCTGCGTAGAGTAGATCTAGTTGATAAGAGATATATGAATGTTGCATTATTGTTGTATTAGTTCCACTTGATATTCCCCTGGTTGTAGACATCTCTGTCCTGCAACCCCCCTCTTAGCTGCTTCAGGTGAGACTACATATGTTTCGTAGGTGTTGTCGAAAGGGCTAGTAGCTAGGGCTTGTTGGTGCACTCTTGGAGAGAACCCTGGGTCTGCCCCTGTGCCAACACAATTATAATGATTGGATGTGGTTGGTCTAGTACATGCAAAGTATGCGGAGATATTCACTCACCGCAAATTATATACAACTGATAAACAAGGATAAAAATAATGGAGTGACCATCTATATTGATGGAAGGCCTAAAGCTTTCGAACATATCATAGGGTTTATAAAAAACACACGACCCGGGACAACAAACAAACAACCGAATTGCATATTTTAGGGACGTGAAGAGAATTGGGTAGTCCTGTGCGCAATAAAAAATATATCTTTCGGGGAAGAGTTATTAGTGGATTACCATTTGAATCGAATAGAAACATTGACTAATAGTGTGTAGGTTCTTATGTAACACCACTTTAAGAAACCTCTACTTATTGCATTATATTTTTTTATTATCTTTAACTTTGTTGTAAATATTATCTTTAACATTGTTGTAAATATTATCTTTAACATTGTTTTTTTGTTATCATTACCAATTTTTTAAATATTTGGGGGTTCTAATTATATTTTAATGTGGCAGGATGATCGTGGAAAAGGGTCGGCCACAGAACATGTAAATGATTATCAATTTTCACTTTCATTTTACGTTGTTTTTATTATTTTCTTATATAATTTTATTGAAATAACATTGTTTTTGCTGAAATTATATGTAGTCAGTAGGCCATGTGGATCATGATTCTGCGGATGAGGGGGGGGTTTATTCTTGCACTGATCCGATGCTCTTATTAAAAAAAATATCATTAAAGCTAACAAGGAACTTGTTAGCTTGTTAGATCGTCCAAAACAAACTCTAGATGTCAAAGAAAGAATCAAGCTCCTTATGTCACAACTTAACACATATAAGTTAATAACCATAATTTTTTTTTTTTTAATGCACTCATATGTTCAATTATGATACTTTGTTCTTTAACTTTTACATTATCTCATGAAAAAATAAATTATTTTTTATAAAGGTATATTTGGATCCTGTTCATCCCAGGGTTGGTAGTAGTGACGCTACAGAGACGCTACAGAGTTCTGATGCGGGTGGTCATACAACTGCTAGAGCACTATTTACTTCTCCATCTTCCACACCTCATTTAGATAGGAGCCATGCCATGCACCGACAGGAATCCACACCTCGATCAGAGTCTAGATATGGTGGCAGAGATGAAGATCATAGTGATGTGGTTGATATGGTTTCATTTTCTGGAGCTAGACATGTGACAAGCACGAGGACCCTTCCGTGCACATTTTTGGTCGACGATAATGGACTTCCATTAAAACAATCAAGACTCCTAGGTAGTTTTAATTCATATTTTAATCGTTTAATATTGCCCTTATACAGAAATCATCTAGATTATTAATTTTAAATTAATGATCATATCTTTTTGTGTGTAGGAAACGACCTTTTTTATAGGCACGTAGAGAGCAAGGCCTTGTCTATTTTTGCAGCAACCTTACGCATGAGGTGGAATTTCCAGAATTCCAACCTCAAAAAGGAACTTATGGATTATCTTGAAGGTCTCTTTGGTGTAGACACGTTCAATACAAAATCGGTCACATATGCAGCGGGTGAATATTTAAAATTTACCTGAGATGTTTATAGATGAAGCCTGGCAAGAAATCCTAGGTATGAGCATCCTCTCTCAATTCCAGAGAGAGAGTGGAAGGCGATCATTGATGATGCAAAAGAGAATATTTTGAAAAAAATAAGAGAACAAATAACTGGTACACCAAGGTAAATTACAAATTTTTGAATTCAATACTAACTTTATTTTTCTTTAGATCTAAATAAAAGTGTGGTTATATATAACATAATTGAAAATTTTGATTATAGGTTGCCTGACACTTCGAAGGAAACCAAAGCAAGGATTTCCAAACATGGCCAACACAAGCTAGGCTAGGGCGGCTACTCGAGATTACAGTCACGAATCGTAAGTACCCGAACATCCTAATAATATTATTTGTATCACCTTACAACTTTAAGGCAATTGTAGCGAAAAAACATTAAAAAAACATACCCTTATGCAATGCAGGGTGACGACTTCAGAACTAAAACCACGGAGGAAGACCTCCAACTTGGTTATAAGTATGGTTATAAAGCCATGGTTGATCATAGGAAAAGCATGTGGCAGACCCCAAGATCCAATTTGCAGGATAAGGTAAATAAAAATCAGTCCACATTAACCTTTCATTACTTATAAAATACGTAAATGTTTGATATCGTCCATAATTTAATGTCTTACTTTGTTTTAATCAGAGGAGAAAAACTATCAACAAAACCATTAGTATTGAACAACATAGCATTGATAGTGAAACACCACCAGAAGATCATGGTGCTCCCCAACAACCCCATCCCAGTGAGGTGCAGCCCCAAGATGTTCCTGTGACTGAGGCCCACGACGGTAAAATGTCTATATATTAATCATATACTTATTAATTTTGTACTTGTAAATTTTGATGTTTCAATGGCAGAGAATTTCATAGATGATCATCCTCGACCTCAAGATCAGGTGAATAGGCCATCATCCATTCCAACAGTGCCGACTAAAGGAACAGGTAAATAATTACATTGCAAAGTTTTTTTTTAATATTAATGAACTACTTCAATGATATTTAAAAATTGGCCATATAAATTTAATATTTTTTATTTTCTTAGGTGATGACCCCTCACAGTAGCATCCATGTTGTGGGTACAAGACCAGGCGTACTCGGCGTGAAAGGACTGAAACAACATCATCTGTTGAAGAGCACCCAATAAACAAAGACATGGACGTGGATGATTTGCTTAAGAACTGGAAAGCAAAAAAGAAGACTAAAAGAAATTCATGATGTCATGTAATAATTTTATAAGACAATTAGATGTACATTATATAGTTGATAATATACACAAGGCTATTTCTATGGCTTGTATATATCTATGAATGTAATTTTTTT
>ML784053.1:392914-429360 GCA_009831015.1 Picea engelmannii | reverse complement strand
ATATATATATATATATATATATATATATATATATATATATATATATATATAAAGTAAGAGAAAATGAGAAAAAAAAAAATAAGAAAAGGGTAAAAAACAAAAATTATAGCCCCAAAAAACTTTTAAATATTATAGCATAAAATCAACTATGCCTTAACAAAACATTATATTCTAAAGGACTGTCGACTAATTTAATTTCAATTAAAACAATATTTCCACCTAATGTTATAGGAAAGGTGACAATGATTCCATGGGGCTTAAAAACATGAGCATCAAATGATTTTAAAAAGGTTGACGATGGAAAAATCTCTGGAGAACCCAAGGCTCTCCAACAAGACAATGACATAACATAAGTGGAGGTTACTTCATAAAAAACACATCTGAAGATATTTGTCCCACACAAAGATACTTGGATTTGGAAATAAATCTAAGATCAACTTCACAATAGTGGTCAAACATACTTTGCACTGCACAGGGAAAATCAAAAGGACCTCAAGGATAGACATAGAACACATTACTTGAGCCAAATCCTCAACAATAATGTAATTATGAGCAGCTTGGGCATCATCGTTGTGCGTCAAGCTTCATAAGCCACCTTTGGGGGGGTGAAACATTGTATCATTAGACGAATTCTCTATTTCCAAAGAGCCACCTGGTTGGGATGAAGACATATGATTATCAGTAGGACCACTCTTAGTACTATCATAATTGCAAGATATAGTATGTGTATGACCATATTGTTCACACATTTAAACATTAGCATTTATGTTATTACCCCCTTGTGTGGTATTTCCTTGTGTGACCCCTTGTAGAGGTGCAGGGTTTGTCACAATCATTTATTGTTATTGTGGGGAAAAATGATTTGTTAGGACAACAGGTTGCTATTGGGCTCTTCACTAAGCTAAAGTATCAATGAATGCCATCCATATGAGAAAACTAATTATGAGTAGGATGATCTCCAATGCAGATCTTGCAAGGAGATTTCATTTTATTTTTCTCATTAGTGCCTTTCACATTAGCATTATTATCAGTGGAAATCCCTTACCCATAATTATAATTTTTTATTTTTTTATTATTCTTGCACCTAGGTTGTTGGTTTTTATTCATATTAGATGATTGGACCAAATGAATATCAAAGGTTTGGGTAAGGACCAAGGAATTTTACCATGTTGGTGCAATTTTGGGGGGATTATGAGATATATCCATTTGTGACATTTATCCTTATAGTCACACCATCAACATGTGGCCCCCAAGTAGGTTTAGGAGGATCAATTGACACTCGAGGAACATGAGGTATCATATCATACAAAGTTCTAGTCTAATAATAAATCAAATATATTTGTTGAGAAAATAATATAAATTTCTCTTCGGTTAGGGCTCCTGACATCACAATATCCTTGGAGATATTAGGAAACAATTACTTAACAAGCCAATCTGCTAGAAATTAGTTCAGAATTTCAGTTTTGATGAGCCTACACTGCCATATCCATTCATGGATATGAGTACCGACGCTTTGATGCAAAGATGTCAAGAGATTTATTTTAGTTTCATAATGGATTGGAAGTTGAAAATGGGTTAAGAAGGCCATTGCTAAAGATGAAAAATCATGAAATCAAGCACCTGGAAATTCAATGTACCACTTAGTAGCACTCTTGGTCAGGTTGCATTGGAAAATATGCAATCTCACACTTTCGTCCACCAAGGAGTTGGATGAACACCAAAGGTGGAATTTCATGACATGGGTAGAAGGATATTCTTTGGACAACCCATCAAAATCGGGTATGTTTGATGGTAATTTAGTTGGTATAACTAGAAAATATGGGAGATGCTTAATGGGGTCATTGTCAATCAGGATAAATCCAGTAATTTCAAGGTAGCTAAGAATGACATTCAAGTGTTGGAAAATGTATTATGGTGGATAAATGAAGGGCCTTATGGCCCACTAGAAGTCGTATATTCCCCCACCCCATTTCCCCCAGGGGCTTTACTGACCTCTTGGATAGGAGTAGAATCGGTTGCAGGTCCAACCACATGTTGAACATTCCAACAAAAAGGAAAAATTGCATTAAGTGTATTCGAGCTACCTATGGCTATACCGGAGATAGGAAAAAACCCACTACCAATATTGTAACCAAGGCTTTTTCCTTTGTTGAAAATGAATCTAGATGTATGAAATGATGTAGATAACATGGACATGATAAAAATAATATACTTAAGGGAGGAATAGGTGTAATGATAAATTGAGATTTTAATTAGGGGCATTTGATGTCTAAGGCATAGAAGTGGAACTAGCTATCCCACTAATAGGTGGTAAAGAGGTGCCAATGGTGACTCCTTCTGACATGCTTGAGGTAGCTGGAGTAGAAACTCCCACACTAGATGATCCATTGAGGCTTGACATCATATGTGAGCTTTTTATAAACGAAAAATGATCAAACAAAGTGATGTAGACCCCCTCTTCCTCTCGAGGTTGCATGACCTTCTGGTCTAGGATCGTTCAAAACACTGAGCTGAATTGTCTCTTTGGGCCTCTGCTAGACCCAAAAAACCTTGTCCACATGCCTCTAATTTCTTCCCCCGTTCTTGAAACAGTGAACGAGGACATCTAACACCCACAAAGACTTCCAAGAGACCTCGGGCCAAACTGTGGGTAAACTTTGTTGATACCCGACGAATTTCGGGGCTTCCTATTCCACCTGGTGCAGGTCTATACTGACCCGAACCCCACAGACACTTTCTCTAGCTTCCCGTGCCTCTGATTTCAAATCTCAGGCTTTATCCCCTTTTTCCTCCAGCAACAACTGCATGTGACCACGGGCTATGACCAGGCACCTACCTCAAAAGGCACTTCGGAGCTTCGACAAAACCTGAAACACTTCTCCACAAAACCTCTAGAGTGGAAAATCTCTAAAGTTCACAATATGATGCCACGTGTCGTCAAAGAATTGACGACTCTGATTCACTTCAGGACTCCGGGCTTTGGCAGTTCTTGAGTCTCCACACACACAAACCTCCGGAGTGTCGGATCTTCTAACACATGTCCTCCTCTATTTAATGATCACAATGAACTACGACGCTTCAGCCTTTGGAAGTTCCCTATCCACACAACACCACTTTTCTCTGAAGTGGTTATCCTCTAAAGTGAAGGATTTGTCGACACTTGTCCTCTGCTGACAGACGACTATGATGAACTCCGGTGCTCCGACCATCGAGAGTTCTTTCTTCTGCCAACTCTGCTTTCCTCTGAAGTGTATGACCTCTGAAGTGAGGGATCCTATGAAACCCGTCCCTCCTTATCCAACGACTCAAACGAACTCCGACGCTCCGGCCTTTGGGATATATTGCACCTCCACTCTTCAATTCTTCTAAAGTACTTCTGCTCCGGAGTGCGAGATCTGGTGACACCTGTCCCTTTATATTGGATGACCTATATCTACTTCGGTTACGGCCCTTCGGGAGTTCTCTACCTTTCGTCACTTGTTTTCTTCTAGAGTGTTATACCTCCATACCTCTGGATTTGCTGACACATGCTCCCCTGTACCAACAGTCAGGATCAACTTTGCTCTTCGGGAGTTCGGGAGTTCTACAAACTCCACATGCTGAATCTTCCAGAGTGTAGTTGCTCCAGACTCCACAATCGACTGACATGCATCCTTTTCAATCGACGACTCAGATATCTTCCGGATCCCTGTGACTTCAAGAGTTCTACCACCTTCTGCACCCCATTTCTTCCAGAGTGCTTCCTTCCAGACTCCACGATCTGATGCCACGTGCCTCCTAGAGATCGAAGGCCAAGATCTACTCCGCTACTTTGGGCTTTAGGATTTTTACACACTCCTCAACTGAAATCTCCCGGAGTGACTTTTATTCAGAGTTTCAGATATGTTGACACATACCCCTCCCAACATCGATGGCTAGGATGAGATTTGGGCTTCAGAGCTTTGATGAATTTCGCACTCTGCTTACCTGGATTCTCCTAGAGTGCCTCTGCTCCGAACTTCCAAATCTTCTGCCACTTGTCTCTCTAGATGTTGGACGGTCCCAATATACTTCAGGACTTTGGAGAGTCCACTCTCATATCCACTTACAAAGGGAATTAAGTTTCATGCACCTTACCTCGATCCAACACCTGTTGGTCCTCTGTGCTCAGATCCAACGACTAGGATCTGCTCTCCTCCTCAGCATGCTCCTCCTGTTGTCTAGACATAGGATTAAATGATCCAGATCTCTCCCTGCATTTCAATCCAACAACTGTTGTTTCTCCTCCTCTTGATCTTCTGCTTTCTTCCGAATTGGAAGAATTTGTAAGTATTCAAAGGTTTAGGCCTTTGAATCTTCTCCCACGAGCTCGCTACTTGGGTCTCGTCTACGGTTCTCCTCCCGATCTTTCGAAAACTTGAAGCAAGTTCATCTCCGGCACACACCTTGCGCTATCTCTTCTGAGCTTTGAGCTTTCTCAGTCTCCTAAGGGTCTCGGCCCTCCACTTCCTTCAAACAATTTTCGGGTGCCCTCCTAGCAACCCAATTCTCTTCCTCCTGAGCTTGTAAAGAGAAACCACTTTACCTTTGGTGAACTCCTTGTGCTTGACTAAGCCTTCAAATGGTTGTCATAATTAGAAGATTTTTCAGTAAATATTTTTGCACCTTAATTTTTCCTACTCAATGCACTCCTTGCAGAGCCTCTCCCTACAGTCTAAAAATTTAGCTGTCTCCTTGCACTCACTTATGCTCACTCAATGCACTCCTTGCATATCTTCTCTTCCAAAGTGTTTAGTAACTCTTGTTTTCTTCAACTTCTCCAACACTTCAGAACGTGTTGGTTTTGTTCACTCTTTTCACCTTATCAAATCACTCATTGCTGAGCCTACATAGTGTTCGACAACTCTGTGGGTGTCTTCCTCTGACACTCCTCTCATGGAACTTGAAATATAATTCTCTTGTGCACTCCTTGCACTCACTCAATTCCCACCTGATAGAGTCTTCAGAGTATTCAACAACTCTAGCTACGCTTACTCCAGCACATACTTTCTTCCAGAGTGTTCAGTAACCCTAAGGATCCTCTTGAGATTGTAAATGTTCTGGTGTGCCCACCTGGCACACTCTCTCTTGAATTTGAAACATAATTCAGATACACACTCCTTGTGCTGGCTCACAGAGTTCTCAATACTTTTTCGTGCACTCCTTTCACTTCACCTAAAAGAACCCATAATAACCCAACAAACTCACAATCAGATAGTGAATTCTATCTTATCCCTGCAGATGAAATCTATCACATACATCTACAACATGTATTCATAAAACACACATATGACATTCATAAAAAAAAAATCACCACACAGAAACTCATAAATAGTGAAATCTATTCGTTTATATTAATATCTGAATGTTTGGTTACAATATGTGCAATCTCGGACTGCAACATAGTATCGACTCTCTCTTCCTTCTCCGAACTCGAATAATATGATAATTGATTCCAATGATTTTACAAAAGAGGGGCTCATTGAGCCTTTCCCTCCAACTACACTAGTGGTGTCTAATCACCATTTACAACACCTAACTACTGAGGCTTATTACATTGAATGACCATTAACAATTCAGATTTGAGGCGATGCTCGAGATCTGTTCAACTCAAACCTTATTAAAGGCATCTATATCTACTTCTTGTACAAAGGCATCAACTCAACTCTGCTCAAGCCTTACAACATTTGATTTCTTTTAATTACATTGAATTTTTAAAATTGAGGGAAAAATGAGAGGGTTGGAGCCTCTCTCCTTCTTGAATGAACTTTGATGTGCTGAATAATTGGTGCTTGTTGAGGTGGAACAATTCTCCTACATCTTACTCCACTGATGGGAAAATCATGAGCTCTTACTCATGGCTCCCTCTAATTCACTGTTGAAATCACCCTGGATCCAAAACTCTCCCTTGGAGATGTCCTCTTTCTCCTCTGGTATGTTGTTGTCATTTTTATTGCTTCCCTTCTGATACTGCAGGTCCTCTTCTTTTCAGCTTCTCCTCAATGACAGCCTCCTATGTTGACCTCAACATCATGTATATGATTCCCTCTATCTCTTTGTCCAGCTTTTTCACTGGATGGCTCCTTGGCAATCTTCCTTGTTGTTGTATTTCCTCATGCTAAGCTAAGGGAAAATCATCCTCATCTCCCATGTTGTCTCCATCACTTATGGCCTTGACTTTCCACTTTCTTGCAGACTCTAGTTATGGAGGCTCCTTATTGAGTTGTTTCTCGGCTACCTCTTCTTCCAGATTGACTTCTGTCAGTTCTCCTACTGGTACAACTCCAAATTCCTCTCGTTTCTCCCCATGCTAGTATTCTGCTCCAATCTACATGACTGTCTCCTAGCATCCATTTTCTAGTTCTATATTTTTCCACCAATCCTCCAACATCTCCAACTCCATCTCCCACTGAGTGAGCAAATCAGTTGTATGCTCCTCTTTTTTTGTTGGGGAAGATTCTGATGTCAGTTCTCTCTCCTCCTTTATGAAATTCATGGCTAGTTGTCTTCCTTATACTGCACCTGAAATTTGTGCATTGGCCTCTGCTTGGTTGCTTGGAAGGAATATATGAATTCCCCCAATGATCAAAATGCTCCTCTGATCCACTTCCATCAGCACTCCTTATTGATCTGAAATCCTACCTGAGTTCATCTCTTCTCCCTTGCCCACCTGGAAATATGGGATTCCACTTATGCCCTCCTGGAAGTCTATGAGATCAACTAATCTCACTTCATTTCCCACCTAGAAATTTTAGAGTTCACCACTTCCCTCCTGGAATTTCATGAGATATTTAACTGATATCTTCTCCTCCTCATCAATGAGGCTCTCTCCAACCTATGGTTCACAAATGTAAACCACTTTCTCTATGTCACTAAGGTTTTAGGCTTCCCTCAGCCACCTCCTCACTACATGTTGTTTCCTTCTGGCCAACAAATTCTAGACAAGCCATTTTACTTTATGCTTCATGGGCCACTCGTACCTCCAGTGTACTTGTGCCTCCTACTGCATCTTCAGTGTTAGACTGTCGAGCTCTCCTCTCATCACCTCAAGCTCTTTGTCCATCTTTGCTTTATGCATCTATTGGTGGTCTTTTCCTTGATCAAGCCTATGGCCTTCAGTAGCCATTTTCTTTCTTTGTCTACCCTTCTAGCAAGTCTATCAGTTACCCTACAACAGATAGTGCCTCCATATTCTCCTGCTTCTGATACCACCTAATGGTATCAAAAAAAAACTTTTCCTAGGCTCTGAAACCACTTGATGTAGACCCCCTCTTCCTTTCAGGGTTGTGCAACCTTCCGGTCTAGGATCATTCAAAACATTGAGCTGAATTGGCTCTTTAGGCTCTACTAGACCCAAAAATCCTTGTCCACAGGCCTCTAATTTATTCCCCCATGCTCAAAACAGAGAATGAGGACCTATGAACACCCACAAAGTATTTCAAGAAACCCTGGGCCAAACTATGAGTAAACATCATTGACACTCAACTAATTTCAAGGCTTCCTATTCAACCTGGTGCAGGTATGTGTTGACATCCCTCGGACACTTTCTCTAGCTTCCCGTGTCTCTGATTTTAAATCTTAGGCTTTAGCCCCTCTTTCCTCTGCTAGAAACTGCATGTGGCCACGGGTTATGACCATGCGCCTACCTCAAAAGGCGCTTCAGAGCTTCGAAAAAACCTGAAACACTTCACCACAGAACCTTCGAAGTGGAAAATATTTGAAGTTCACAATATGATGCCATGTGTCCTCATAGAATTGAAGGCTCTAATTCACTTCGAGACTCCAGTATTGGACAGTTCCCAAGTCTCCACACATCCAAACCTCCAGAGTGAAATCCTTTTGGAGTGTTTGATCTTCTAACATGCGTCCTCCTCTATTCAATGGTCACGATGAACTCTGTCACTTTGGCCTTTGGGAGTTCTCTATCCACACAACACCACTTTTATCTGAAGTGGTTATCCTCTTAAGTGAAGGATCTACCGACACATGTCCTTTGCTGACGGATGACTATGATGAACTTCGACGCTCCGACCTTCGAGATTTCTTGCTTCTGCCAACTCTGCTTTCCTCCAAAGTGTATGACCTCCGAAGTGAGGGATCCTCTCACACCTATCACTCCTTATCCAACGGCTCAAATGAAATCCGACACTCCAACCTTTGTGATTTCTCGCACCTCCACTCTTCAATTCTTTCAGAGTACTTCTGCTCCGGAGTGCGAGATCTAGTGACACCTATCCCTTTAGCTTGGATGACCCAGATCTACTTCGGCTACCGACTCTTCAAGAGTTCTCTACCTTTTTGCACCTGCTTTCTTCCAAATTTTTATACCTCCAGACCTCTGGATCTGCTGACACATGCTCCCCTGCACCAACGTTCAAGATCAACTCCGCTCTTCGTGAGTTCAGGAGTTCTACAAACTCCACACACTGAATCTTATGGAGTGCTGCTACTTTGGACTCCATAATCTGATGATACGCATCCTTTTCAACGAATGAATCAGATCTCCTCTGACTCCCTGTTACTTCAGGAATTATTCCACCTTCTGCACCCCCTTTCTTCTGAAGTGCTTCCTTCTAGACTCCACGATCTGATTCTACGTGCCTCCTGGTGATCGATGGCCAAGATCTACTCCGCTACTTTGGGCTTCGGGAGTCTTACACACTCCTCAACTGAAAGCTCTCGTAGTGACTTTTCTTCGAAGTTTCAGATCTACTGACATGTACCCCTCCCAGCACCGATGGCTAGGATGAGCTTCGGGCTTCAGATATTCGACGAATTTCACACTCTACTTACCTGGATTCTCCTGGAGTGCCTCTGCTTTAAACTTCCAGATCTTCCACCACCTATCTCTCTAGACGATGGATGGTCCCGATCCACTTCGGGACTTCGGCGAGTCCACTCTCCTATGAACTTACAAAGGGAATTAAATTTTGTGCACCTTACCTTGATCCAACACTTATTGGTCCTCCGCACTCATATCCAACAGTTGGGATCTGCTCTCCTCCTTAGCGCGCTCCTCCTGTTGTCTGGATGTAGGATTCAACGATCTAGATCTCTCCCTGTAGCTCAATCCAACAATTGTTGTTTCTCCTTCTCCTGAGCTTCTGCTTTCTTCCGAATTGGAAGAATTTGTAAGTATTCAAAGGTTTCTACCTTTGAATCTTCTCCCACGAGCCCGCTACTTGGGTTTCATCTGCGCTTCTAGAAACCTGAAGCAAGTTCGTCTCTAACACACACCTTGCTCTATCTCTTCTGATATTTGAACTTGCTCAGTCTCCTAAGGGTCTCGACCATCTACTTCCTTCAAATTATTTTATGGTGCCCTCCTGGAAACCCAATGCTCTTCCTCCTGAGCTTGTAAAGAAAAACCACTTTACCTCTGGTGCACTCCTTACACTTAACTGAGCCTTCAAATGGTTGTTAGACTTAGAAGATTTTTCAGAAAATCTTCCTACACCTTACATGTGCCTCCTCAATGCACTCCTTGCAAAGCCTCTCCCTACAGTCTAAAATGTTGACTATCTCATTGCTCTCACTTGTGCTCACTCGATGCACTCCTTGCAAAGATTCTCTCCCAGAGTGTTCAATAACTCTAGTTTTATTCAACTTCTCCAACACTTTAGAGAGTTATTGAAAACTCTAAAGCACTCCTTGTTGACCCTATAGAGTGTTCAACAACTCTGTGGGTGTCTTCCTCTGACACTCCTGTCACATAACTCGAAACATAATTCTCTGGTGCACTCCTTGCACTCGCTCAATGCCCACTGTTGTTCCAGAGTCTGTACTTAAGGCTTAGAAGTACAGTGTCTAGGCATCCGAAAGTGTGTAAAGGGTGGAGAAGAGGGAAACGTCAACCTTCGGCAAAGGAAACTAAGGAAGATTTCTACGTTGGTGTTGTCTAGCTTCCAACTGTTCCTGGATGGTTATATCTTGTTCAATCGCTGCCCATGAACGTTCGAGATCAACCCGGGTAGTATCTATTTTAAGAATAGTGTCGAAAAGGTTTAAGGAAATGTGCGTTTGATTTGATAATCTGGGTTCAATATTTGGCTGTGTTGGTATAGGGACAGTCATGGAGGAACAATAAAATAAGAAAAAATTCAGAGAGAAATTAAGTGTTGTCTCAATTTGGTCGTATAAAAGAGAATTTATGATTTCGGAAATAAAATGGGGTGCGAATCAAAGGCCCTTTTCCGTAACTGAGTTATATCTTAATAAAAGGTATGAGGTGGGAGAAAAACATTTAGTTGTCTATGGTGTAAGGCTCCTATCAAGGGAGAATCTCACATATAAACAGAAGAGGAAAACTATAAGGAAATAACCCGATGTAGCATAAAATGTATGTAAAATTCTGAAAGTGTTAATTGGTCTTACACCTGCTAATAGATGGTACAGAGGAAAAACAATAAACAATTATAGAAAACCAAAATTCATTCTCTATAGTAGTGGTCCTACTAAATTATAACGAAGCATTCACTAGTTATGAATATGAAATGAAATGAAAATATGAGATACAAGAAAACAAACTCATAACACAGTCGTGACGGAATTGAGAATCTTCATATTTGCTTTGTATTAACTCTCAAAATGTAAAAACTCTATTACAATCGACACAAAAAGGTCCAGCCTTTTTCTTTTCTTTCTGTGGTGTATTTATATAGTTTTACAAATAAGATAGAATCTCAATCGTTACAAAATTTCGGTTATGATAGGGAGGAGAGAAACCGCTCCATTTCTTCTTCTCTATCTTCGCTTGGTGCAAGATGTTTGTCCTCGCGCGTGCTCGGTACAGGTGACACATCTTTCAACCAGCTCAGATATCAGCCTCGACGGTTCTGCTTGACAGCTGGCTTCAAAAAAGTAACATTCTCTAGCTAATTGTGGCAGCATGTCTTTCATCTGTTCATCTATGATGTTGATAGCGCATAATTGCGCGCTTGGTTTAATCATACATTTGTCTATTTGGACTATGTATGCCATAGTCACTTGGGAGATCTCGAACGAATCTCTTTCCTGTTTTTCCTTTAGATCAAGAGAGATTTTTTCCATATTCATTTGCATCAACACCTCGGCATTACCTTCGCTATCAATGCCTAGCAGATCGCCATCTATAGAACTAAAGGCCTCTTCTAAGGAATTTGTTACCCTTTTGGCTTGTAGCTTGCCTTCCACGATGTTGTTCTCCCATTCTTTTAATAGAATGTTTCCTCTGGTTTGCTCTGAAATGGTGAACCTGTGAGTACCTCCCAAACCCCTGTTGTTTGTGGCTATCATAGCCTCTTGGAAGGTGACTCATGTTTCTCCCGCTTCCCTTTCTCTGGCAGATAAGTTCTCTAAAACTTTATTAACCAGCAAGAAATTGTCCCGAATCTCCCCTACCTTGCTGAGCAAATTTCGTTGGGCCACAGAGACTCTGCCCCAAATCTCCATCGCCTGGGACTGAAACATCCTGATATCTATCACTTTGCTTTTGGCAATTTCCACCCTAGCCTGCAGTTGTTGGATCAAATCTCTTTGTTGGCTCACTTGCATCTGACCATCTTGGACCAACAGCTGTGATTTCTTGAGCTTAGTCTTGAGTAGATCTATCTCATTTTTATCGTCCAACCTGGCATGCTCTATTCCTATGCTCGCCTGGTCTTTGGCAGTTTCTGTTGTTGTGGATAATCTGGCTTCAAGGGTCTTGATGAGGCAATGTTTTCGTTTAAGTTAGTTTTTCAAAAGCCTGACTGAGAATTGGTTTGCCGAGGCATATGCTCCTAATGTCCCTGCTATTTCAGTCATGAATTGTTCATTCTTCTTGTCCTTCCCATCAGTTATGACTTTGTATTTCTTTGTTGTTGACTCTCCTTCCTGATAGAATTCCCTCTTTACCACTACATTTCTCTTCTTATCGAAGAAAAACTCATTCGGAGGGATTTCTTCTACCCTTATAGGCCTCAACTCTTCATTGAAAATCCATCCTGCATCAACATTTCCCTGAGTCGACTGCAAGGGGGTAACTGATGTGATAGGTTCTCTGATTTGCTTCGCTAATTTTCCCGGAGTAGTAACCGGACTCTGCTTCTTCGACGGGTCAGGAGTCTTTACCTCTCCTTTTAGACTCTTAGTTTTCCCTTCCTCATCCTGGTGCTTTTCTTGATCGGGAGTCGCATCCTTAGAGCCTTTGGAATCTCTTTGTTTCGCCTCCACCGTATTCAGACTCTCACCCCGCAACACTGCAGGAAGGAAACTGCGTCGATGTTCCTGGAACTTTAGAACATCGGCTCTTTCTTCGAGTGCCAAGGTTTGTATTCAAGCTAGAATCTCGGCATAGGACCTTGCGCCTTGGAAAATGTCATCCGAGGGTGAATTCTCGTGCTCAAATCTCTTGAGCCCGCAACTAGCCAAATGATTGCTCACGACCCTTTACGGATCATGCTTCTTGTATTCAATGAGGAACAAATTTAGGTCTTCCAGGGATGCTTCCTCAGCTTTGGCATGCCCGAAATCTAATAAAGAGTAAGAATTTAAATGAACAGGAAAAGGTGGCCATACCTTCTTTGAGTATCCCTTAAGCTCTTTGCTTATACCACCGATTATTGTTTGCCTAGCAACCTCATGACAAGCCAACTTGTCGAGAATGAACAATGGCAATGCATGTGGGGGAACAGAAGCCCCGAAAATTCTGAGGTATGAAAATTCTGCTTCTACATACCAGTCTGCTATGCTGCTCAGATTCATTACTATATTGTCCGAGATCCTGGGTGGAGGGTGACTGAAAATAGTGACATACAGGGGCACCATCACCCAGTTGAAGATTTCATACACAAAATTTGTCACTTTGTTTTCCCACAATTTCGCATGATAAATGTGGATAGGCTCGTTTTCTGTTGGGGTCCAACTCCAACTCATTAAGGGAAATGGTTTTAAAAAACACACGGCGTCCATAATATATGCAGACATGAAAAATGAAGACGCATTTTCGCCTTCTTTCTGCACCCGATACTCTGTGACCCGACTGGTCAAGCTATCAAACAACATTTTTTCCCAATCGAAGGAACCGCCTTCAGCAACCCGAAACAATAGAGGCACCCATGAAAGAAAAAAATGTGAGGTGTCCTCTCTCCCATATAACCTAGATGTCATCATTGCAACATACTTGTACTGTGGTTCTAAGGAAGTTGTTGAATATATGTCGTGGCTATCAGCTCTGAACTTTGCGGAATTCAAAACCCAATCTCTTATTAAACTAGACATGGTTTTATCATACTGTACGCATTCCTTCTTCTTGAACTTGTCCAAGAATTCGGCACCATATGTATAGTCGGACGTTGTAGGCAACTTATACATGGCTTGCACATGTTCAGGCCTGAAATTCCCGATGGTGACTTTCTGCTCATTCATGATGGTTCTAGTCAGTATGTCCACATGGTCTAATGCCCATCGGACCATGTCATAATATGGAAGCAATTGTGGCATGGCTGCTACTTTGTGCATTCTGGATTGGATGACTATATTGTACTTGGTGGTTATATCATCTTTTTCGTTGTCGCTGGAGTCATCAGAATAATCCACCAATTTGGCCTGCAGAACATCTGAAACGAACGACCAATTCGGGACTGAGTCGATACTTCGAGGCGAAGTATCAGCGACATTGTCTGAGCCTTGTCCCGAAACCTCAACACTGACTTTGGATGATTTTCGTGGAGCCATGGATGGAGATTATGTTTTAGCTCTTCTGCGATAGAAATACGTATAAATAGAGAAGTCAGCTTGCTCAGAGATAATGTGCTCTGCGTAATGTAGAAATGAATTAGTTAAAATGTATAACAGCTCTTATATATATATTCAAAAACTCGGTACCTTTCAGAACAGGTCTGTCAAATCGTGTTTAGAAATAAATTTAGCCATAAAAATCCGATCTTTTTTCATCGATTTGCCCTATTTCCTCATTAATGTCATAAATTTTAGCGGTTTAAAATGTCAGTTGGCGTATGGAAAGAATACGGCTACCTCGTAAATCGTGGAAGCATCGAAACATGGGATATGTATTGATTTAGCTTAATTAATCTTTCACCACTCGTTGTATCGGGAAGTTTTCTTTAACCTTTTGAACCTCTAACCCCCGAAAATGTGATGATTGATTTTGATTAATAAAAACATAATTATGATTAGGATCTTAATTAATTTCGTAATTATTTAGATTCGTCGTATCGCGACTCGGAGCTTCGAAGGTAAGTTTTTGGGAAGTTTGCATGCCGATCTGCGAAACCGCGAGATAGCGATAATATGGCTTAATTAAAAGGGGAAGATAAACTCGGATTAAGTGATTGATTAATTATGTTTATATCCTTAACGTGATTTCAAGAGTAGGGGTTTAGACGGTGTAACTTTTGAAAAATAAAACGTTGAATGGCAAATTGTCGACAGAACTTTTACCATGGTTTAACTTTTACTTTTAACTGTGACACGGGTTACTAAAATAAGGACCTCGTGTTCTCGTCTATCAGGGCTACGACAATAAACTTTTGGATTTGGTGAACACCGAGGTGCAAAAAAACGATGAAGTTTAAACGTGGTTTAGGAAAAATTTACTCACGTTGCTGCACTGAGTAAAAAATTAAAACGATTTTTCCATTTCGTCGCTCGGGACGTGTGAACTACGTGATTTATAGCATCTGACCTACGAGATCCCGAGGTAGAACAAAAAGAGGAAACATTTGTACGAAAGATAAGACTCGCCTTGAGAGTACAATAATCATCGTTGTTTGCGTTTATAAAGCTTCAAAGATTTTGAAACCACAGACGGAAAATACGAAAACCATGTTTCAATTTCGAGCATTAAAAAATGAAATTTGGGACGGGCTAGAAAAACAAAGGTGGCTCCAACATAGGCTCCAACTAGGGATCTTGCTTTCTTGTAAGGCAGGAAGAATAGTAGACCATGTGCCAATATTGGGTAAATGGAGTCAATAGCTTCAATCAGGTGAAAAGGTTCCTAAGAACAGGGTATGGAAGGGGGAAAGAGACTACGTTCTTTACCTTGAAAAGCTTTTTTCAAAATCAGATACTCTTTTTAAACTTAGCCGTAGTCCCTTTCACAACTTTCCCTTTCCCACTACTAAATTCATATCTGCTTTAAGACAATCGAAACAGTCCTAGGAGACCCAACAGATCTTGCGGCTATCGGCTTGCATCAAAAGAATAAGATTATATGTTTTTAATTGGGAAGTCTCGTCTGAATTTGGGATGTGGATCAGGTTTTAAAAAGCATTGGTTACCAGAGTAGAGTGATATTCATGTATAACATCCTTACAGATATCTCATATATTGCTTCACTGCCAGCGAGCCTGTTCAGTACCCCGGTGAAGTTATCTGGCCCCTTTTACTGAATTTCCTTTCACCACTTCGGAATATATTTATGCATTTAAATGTTGAGACGAGGGAAATAATTTCTGAATTTCCTTTCATCATCTCTTGGACTAGGTGGGGGCAATCATTTCTGAATTTCCTTTCACCACCTGTCTTATAATTTTCTTTTTAGAGCGCGAAGATGGGGGCAATCAATTTGTATCAAGGATGATATCTGTGTAATATTTTGCATCATAGGTCTCTCAACTTACTTTGATTACTCGGTACCAACCTTCCCTTGACCTTCTCAACACCTTCATTCTTAGGGAAAACATGGAAAATAACTTTCTTAGGGCATTCTATTTGAGCAAGATTCAATCCTCCGATGTCGTTGAAAAACCTAGGAAAGTTAGGATCACTTTAAACGTTCCTTCACTTAGCAGGGGATCAAGTAGTTGTGAAGACCCGCTTTCTTTACACAATTTGCTTTGAATCTTACAAGGTTGAAACGAAAACTCTTATCCCTTCTTATGTGAAGTAGAAAGATGGTGACTTTTTGAATGGCAGACCCGAAGATAGAAAGGATGCCAAGTAGTGACTTACTAACTGAAAATACAAAGGTCAAAAATTCAAAACTGACACTTGTAGATATTTTCGGGGATACTTTACTTTGCCTGACTGCTTTTAAAATAGGTGAATAATTTAATTTGTCTTAATTTTTCAAAGATTATTAAACCAAGAAACAACTCTGTTATTTATCAGTTCAGCTGATGTTGTTGTTTGAGTGAGGTTACCTTGGTTTTCTTTAATAGTCCTTTAGAACATGTCTTTTGAGAAATCTCATTTTTAACTTTTCATTTCAATTTCTTTGTGCAATATGAAATTTCTTAGGTATCACCTATTTAAGCCGATTTATTTCTGACACTGACTTTCAGTTTACTTCTCCTGTTGTTTTGTATGTAGTTGGAATATTATCGGGGCTACCTGTAATGTGTCGAAAGTACATGAATGAAAAAAGAAAATCAAGAGAAATGTTTAAATAAATAAATATATATATATATATATATATACACACACAAATTTATTTTTATTTTATTTTTATTTTTTTATTTTTTTTTGAATCTGGCGACTGTTATGTCATATAATGCTTTAGATACCACTCGTTGACAGGGGCGTTGAGTACTTCTTTGTCTATATTTTTCAGTAGGAAAGAATTTTTTCCTTCCAAAGCTGAGACCATGAATCGCCCATACCAGAGGTGGTCAAATTTACCATGTTGTGTTGCTTCTTCCTTTCTTGCATCCCACCTTAACACTAAATCACCCAGGAGGAAATCTATGTCCTTTGCTTTGCGTTCGAATAATGCCTTCATGTCATCTTGGTACTTCTGCATATTTTCATCTACTTCGACTCTATGTTGTTGAACCTCGATCAGTTGATTTATTCTCCTGGTGACATGATTGGGTTCTTCATTTTGATCTTTCCATAACTTCATTACTGGTAGCACTAGGTTTATAGGTAGGACAGCATCTGTCCCATAGACCATCTGAAAAGGAGAAATGTCGATAGAAATTTTTTTGCTTATGTGGTTCGCCCACAATGCGTATTTTAAGTGCACATGCCAAGACCTTTTATTTTCATCCAATACTTTCTTGATTATATTTACCAGGCTCTTGTTATATGATTCGGCCAATCCGTTTCCCTGGGGGTAATATGTTGTGGAATGGCCGAGAATGATGTTATACTTCTGACAGAAGCTGATCATAGCCATAGATTTAAAGGCCTGGGCATTGTCAATAACTATCTTTCAGGGGCACCCAAATCTAGACAAAATATTGTCTTCTAAAAAATCGATTACCACCGAGTCTGTCGCCCTTTTGGTCGGAATGGCTTCCACCCATTTAGTAAAATAATATGTTGTGGTTAAGATCCACTTGTGTTGAGCACTGGAATGGGGATTAATCTCGCCTATGAATTCTAGACCCCATTTCTGAAATGGGGCTTCCACCTTGACTGGAACTAGAGGCAGTGTTGGGAGCTTCTATTTACCTGCGAATAGTTGACAAGGGTTGCAGCCTCGGACTTTGGCATTGACGTCCGAAAAGAGTTTTGGCCAGTAGTACCCCACCCTCAGAATATTGTAAGTTGTAGCTCTCCATGCGTGATGCCCCCCAAAGACTCCCTCATGAAATTCGTCTATAACCCATTGCGTTTTCGATTCAACCAAACAGACTAACAGGAAACTGAGTGGATCTTTCCAATATAGCTGACTTTCAGCGATACAATATTTAACCGCATGAAGTTTTAGAGTCCTGGATTTTGATGGTGATAGCTCATTTGGGCATTTTAGAGTTAGCAGGTATGATACTATGTCTCTGTACCATCCTGATGATATGAACTTCTCTTCGATATTGTTTGGGCCTGTTTGCTCATCCATCTCGTTTAGGTTCGTGTCTTCGTCGCCTTCCTACAAGCAATTGATATCTAGGGCTCTGAAATTTGACTCAACTAAGAGTTTGGAAAGGAATTTCCCTTTTATCAATTTGGTCGGTTTGACTTCCATATCAAATTCTTGGATTTTGGCGAGCCATCGCCCTCTTTTTCCATCACTGTATGGTTGTACCAATATATCTTTCACAGAACTGGTAGGCACGTACGCAATTATCTTCGAGTGTAGTACATACGTTCTGAATGCCCTTAATGCTTTTACCATAGTGTACACCTATTTTTCTATTATATCATACTTCAGTTCTACGTCTCTAAGGCTCTTGCTAAAAAACACAATCGGTTTTTCGAATCCTTCTTCGTTCCTTTGTAGGAGCACTGCAGCGATAGTGTGTTCGGAGGAAAATGAGAAGATAAGAAAATATTTTAGATAGTCAGGGCTCGCTAACACAGGTGCCTCGCTTATGACTTTCTTAATATGTGCAAATGATGCTTTGGCCTCAGTTGTCCATTTTACTTCATTGTCCTTCTTCAACATACCTGTGATCAATTTTACAATCTCAGCGAAATTCGGGATAAACCTTCGTAAAAAAATTATTCTTCCTAAGAAAGATTGAATCTCTTTTACATTTTTTGGAATGTTAATGGTATCTGTTGCTTCAATCCTCTTAGGATCAATCCTGATTCCATCCCTAGATACGATATGACCCAAAATATTACCTTCCCACATGGCGAAATGTGATTTCTTTGGGTTTAAAGATAGACCAAACCTGCGGCATTTTTTGAAAGTCTGTTTGAGGTGCATCAAGTGTTCTTCGTCAGTTTTAGAGAAAACCATCAAATCGTCAAGGTAAATGACTACAAACTTATCCCTTTCTCCTATGAAAGCGATGTCCATAGCGTGCTGGAAAGTGGCCCCTGCATTCATCAAACCAAAAGGCATTTTGTCATACATGAACGTACCCCATGGTGTGGTGAAAGCGGTTTTTTTTGTCTTGCTCATTCATGGCGATTTGATTATAACCAGAGAATCTGTCGATCATAGACATTCAGTTTGCTCCAACTACCTTTTCTAATACATGGTCCATTTTGGGGAGCGAATAGTTGTCCTTGAGAGACGAATTATTTAAGTTTCGGAAATCCACATACAATCTGATTTCCCCACTCTTTTTCCTGACCGGGACCAGGTTTGCTACCCAGTCTGAATACCTCAGAGGAACTATTATTTTCGCGTCTAAAAGCTTCTTAACTTATTTTTCGATCATAGGTAACAAAAGGGGGTTGATCTGTCTAAGATTTTTCCTAAATGGTTTGACCCCAGGATTCAAAGGTATCTTGTGATCAATTAGGGAAATCTCATATGTTCTTAACTCATCATAAGACCAGGCGAAAACGTCCTTATACTGTCTGAGTAGGTATTTATACTTACTTTTTATTTCGAGAGGAAAGAACTTGGATATTTTTACTATCCTGGATTCTGCTTCAGTTCCTATATCACAGTCCTCCACTTCTTTTGGTTGGGGTTGTAGAGTGGATTTTACAGGTACGTCGTTCTGATCAAAAAGTCTTTCTAAAGGAATCAAACCTTTTAGAATCTGGTTGTTTTTAAGGACTAGCATACGATGATCCACAAATTTTTCTCGGAAGGCTTTGGGATCTTCCCCTTCTTGCATGATCCATATCGGGTCATTTTGATTTTCTTGGTCTGCGTGAGTTTCGGAGAATTCACCCACTGCTTCGAGAAATTTCTTGATTTGTTCATCATCCTCAAAGACCTGCCAATGTTGGATATTTTCTGGTATGGATGGTCTGTGTCTGATTTCTATCTGATACTTTAGTTTGAAAGTTGTGGGAGGGGAGAAGGTTGAAGCTACTTTATCCAATGCATCAGCATGTAAATTCTCTGCGTGTGGGATGAAATGGACATTTACGGATGAGAAAAAAATTTCCATGAGATCCCAGGCACAATTCCTGTATGATCTTAATCTGGGATGCTTGGCTTGGTATTGTCGATTTATCTGTTTGACTATTAACTCTGCATCTCCATATACCTCTAAGTTATTTATTTTTAGTTTTTTAGCAACTTCTAATCCTAAGACCAACGCTTCGTACTCACATATGTTGTTAGTATAATCTACATCCCACTACAGTCGGTAGGAAAAAGGAACAATGAATTTACCTTCGGGAGCAACTAAAAGAACTCCTGCACCGGCCCCTTCAGAAGATGAGGCACCGTCAAAATACATTTTTCAGACACCAGTGCTACACAGATCTTCTGTCATGTAACATGACTCTTCCTGCTCTATATCTTTTACCTATGGATAACCATTTAAGCCATCATCAAAAGACAAGATACAATTTCCCAGATCTTGGTCCGCAATGTAAATAGGGAAATTGTTTGGGTTTTGAGGATCGCTCACTGTATATGCTAATCTCGTTTCTCTGTACAACCGAGTAAATTGGCCGCCAAACACGGGAATTGTAGCGAACATCATATCCAATTGAAGGGAACCCCCCAGCTTGGCTCCCCATGACTAGACAATAGTAAGCCATACTTAGGGGGAATATCTACAATAACCACATCCATCGGGATACTTTTAACCGGAACCTGCGCCAAGGTAACTACCAAGTCTTTTATCATCCCCATGCACTTAACCCTTCTTGAGTCAAAAGAGTAAAGATATCCATAAGGTATGGTGATCTAGAGACCCAATTTGTCCATAATAATCATAGGCATAACGTTATGGGAGGCTTCGGAGTCTAACATGCAATTATGTAGAAATTGATCATACACATTTAAAGTGATATAAAAGGCAGAAATGGTGTCTTTGGACCCTTCAAAATGGGGACCAAAAGTGATGTTAGGTTTGTCATCTTCCAGGTTTAAAAAATCATACTGGCTTTCTAGCTCAGAGACACCCATCGCTTTGGTAATCTGCTTTCGATAAACGAGGGTTTTTGCTAATTCTACCAAAGGGATTGGTATCTTAATTTTATTTATCTTGTTTTCAAAACTGAAAGCTCCGCTCACCTTGTCTATTTCTTTGGTTGAGACTTTTGAATCCTTCCTTCCGACTTATTAGTCTGGACCGCTTTATTACTCATGGTCCTGGTTGAAGATGTAATTTTATTGGCTATTTCGGTTCCTTGTGCTTGGGTCTCAAATTTTTCCGCTCCGGACTCTTGTGTGCTTACTACTTTCGCTTTGTTGTTGGGTAATAAGTTCTCTTCCGGAGTAGGCTCATAATTTTGACCTCTTTGGAGGATTTTCTTGGGTTGAGCAGTTGAGGTGGGCTTACTCTTAGATCTTAAGTTATACTTGGGTTGGATCTCAACCATTATCATCTCAGTTTCTTGTTGAGATTCACAAAGGTCAGTATGATCACTTTCTTCACCCTTATTTGACGGTTGTTGCATGTTTAGAGATTTTTCATAATCTTCTCGAGTCAGATATGGTTGTGTGAAGTCATCACCGAAGTTCGTGACATCATTATCCGAATCTCCAAAGTCTTGAAAATCGTCCGCTCCTATAAAATGTTCGTTCTTTAAGGGAGCCTGTATTTTTTTATCTTAGTTTTTTATTTGTCTTTGTTGGTTCGGGGGGTTGGGGTTCCTCTTGAAATCCTTTTTGGGGAAAGAGTCATCTTTGGCCTATTCGAGCTCCATTCTGGATATTTTATTAGACATTTCTTTAATTACTCTGGCCATATCGTCTACCCTATCATCTGCGGATCTATTAGACCCTGACGGACCTGCTAGTTCTCTAAAGCGTTTGGTCTCTCGATTTCCAATTTCTATTTTAGATTTAATCTTACCAGAAGCCATCATATTAGACTCAATTTCTACAACATCGTCTCGCATTCAGTTTAGGGTGGCTCCCCTTCTTTCCCGCAAAATGAGTGCAAAATCCGGTTCGAAATCCCCTGCGAAAGTTACCTTGGCCACGGGTTGGGACGGTTTAACCTCGGCTGGGATTTTGTTATACAATTTGTTAAATATTTGAATAAATTCCATGATTGTTTCTAAATTCTTTTTTCTTAAAGACCCAAATTCGGTTAAATAATATAGATGGTCTTTTCTCTCACCCCATTGTCTGAGGAAAACATCTTCCAAAGCTTCATAAGACAAGATAGATGTTGCAGGTAGGCTCCGAAACCAAGTTTGAACCTGGCCTTCGAAGGTTTGGACAAGAAGTCTCAAATATACGTCCTCATGTTCAATACCTAGGATATTTGTGAATTTATCAAAGAAATTAATGTGTTCGACCGTGGTCAGATCCCCTTCCCTGGTGAATTTTGGTAATTTTTTTATGTAATTTTCGGGAAGGTCATGTAGAGGGATGGGAAATACTAAGGGAGCATATCTGGCTGCAACTTTTGCAAACACCCTGGGAGGGGGGGCAGGCCCTTGGCCTCCATATCCTCCTAGAGGGGCTCCTCCCCCTCCTCCTCCGATAAACCCTCCACCTCCTCCTCCGGCGGCTGCCATCGTTATTTGTGGGAAGTTGTAAAGGGGGTTTCGGAAAATTAAAAGTAAATCTTTATTTTCTTCGCGAAGAGGAAAATTCGACGAGGAAAGATAAGGAACGCGAGGACTTGGTTCCTCGGATTTGCAAGAGATGAAATCAGGAGAACCGATGGGTGTGGAAACCGAATGTGTAACACACTCTTCATAATTTGGTGAGGTCAGGAAATTCAACTGAAGGAAAGATGGTATGTCAAATGTCGATGAACTTTCAAGAGGGCCCTTTCCTTTGTGTACTAAGGGGATTGTCAAATGAATCTCACTCCTAACTTCGGAGCAGTTTGGCGTTAAAACTTTAGTATCAAAGAGAGGACTGAGTGAAGTTGAGGGTTCAGAAGAACTCTTAGTATTCAGTTGTGGGGTTTTAAGTTTGTAAACTGCAGCGGTTGGCTTAAGAGAGCCTCTCGCCTTTAGAATCTTCTCGGGATTGGTAACGGGCGCAATCTGCTTACCATCCGGGTTTTGTCTGATATTCCTTCGACCGAATGCCAGTTTATTATTTGTGGAGTCGCCAAGTGAAATATTAGGAAGCCTTAAAAGGTGTGTACTCTTTGTTCACTATCAAAGGGTAACACTTTCAACGAAAAACAAATGTCGTTTTCCCAGGGAAAAAGATTTCGTGACTTCGGTCCCCAGCAACGGCGCCAGAAAGATGTTGTTCCATAGTTTGTACTTAAGGCTTAGAAGTATAGTGTCTAGGCATCTAAAAGTGTGTAAAGGGTGGAGAAGAGGGAAACGTCAACCTTCAGCAAAGGAAACAAAGGAAGATTTCTACGTTGGCGTTGTCTAGCTTCCAACTGTTCCTAGATGGTTATATCATGTTCAATGGCTGCCCATGAATGTTTGAGTTCAACCCGGGTAGTAGTTGTTTTAAGAATAGTGTCGAAAAGGTTTAAGGCAATGTGCGTTTGATTTGATAATCTGGGTTCAATATTTGGCTATGTTGGTACAGGGACAGTCATGGAGGAACAGTAAAATAAGAAAAACTTCAGAGAGAAATTAAGTGTTGTCTCAATTTGGTCGTATAAAAGAGAATTTGTGATTTCGGAAATAAAACGGGGTGCAAATCAAAGGCCCTTTTCCATAACTGAGTTATATCTTAATAAAAGGTATGAGGTGGGTGAAAAAAATTTGGTTGTCTATGGTGTAAGGCTCCTATCAAGGGAGAATATCACGTATAAACAAAAGAGGAAAATTGTAAGGAAATAACCCGATGTAGCATAAAATGTATGTAGAATTCTGAAAGTGTTAACTGGTCTTACACCTGCTAATAGCTGGTACAGAGGAAAAACAGTAAACAATTACAGAAAACCAAAATTCATTCGCTATAGTAGTGGTCGTACTAAATTATAACGAAGCATTCACTAGTTATGAATATGAAATGAAACGAAAATATGAGATACAAGAAAACAAACTCATAACATAGTCGTGACAGAATTGAGAATCTTCAGATTTGCTTTGTATTAACTCTCAAAATGTAAAAACTCTGTTACAATCGACAAAAAAAGGTCCAGCCTTTTTCTTTTCTTTCTATGGTGTATTTATACAGTTTTACAAATAAGATAGAATCGCAATCGTTACAAAATTTTGGTTATGATAGGGAGGAGAGCAACTGCTCCATTTCTTCTTCTCTGTCTTCACTTGGTGCCATACGTTTGTCCTCGCACATGCCCGATACAAGTGACACATATTTCAACCAGCTCAGATATCAGCCTCGACAGTTCTGCTTGACAGCTGGCTTCAAAAAAGTAACATTCTCGGGCTAACTGCGGCAGCCTGTCTTCCATCTGTCCGTCTATGATGTCGATAGCACATAATTGCGTGCTTGGTTTAATCATACATTTGTCTATTTGGACTATGTTTGTCATAGTCACTTGGGAGATCTCAGTCGAATCTCTTTCCTCTTTTTCCTTTAGATCAAGCAAGATTTTTTCCAGATTCATTTACATCAACGCCTCGGCATTACCTCCGCTATCACTGCCTAGCAGATAACCATCTATATAACTAAAGGCCTCTTCTAAGGAATTTGTTACCCTTTTGGCTTGCAGCTTGCCTTCCACGATGTTGTGCTTCCATTCTTTTAATAGAATGTTTCCTCTGGTTTGCTCCGAAATGGTGAACCTGGGAGTACTTCCCGAACCCTTGTTGTTTATGGCTATCACAGCCTCTTGGAAGGCGACCCATGCTGCTCCTGCTTCCCTTTCTCTGGCAGATAAGTTCTCCAAAACTTGATTAACCAGCAAGAAATTGTCCTAAATCTCCCCTACCTTGCTGAGTAAATTTCGTTGGGTCGCAGATACTTTGCCCCGAATCTCCATCACCTGGGACTGAAACATCCCGATATCTATCACTTTGCTTTCGACGATTTCCACCCTAGCCTGCAGTTGTTGGATCAAATCTCTTTTTTGGCTTGCTTGCATCTGACCATATCGGACCACCAGCTATTCTTGCTTGAGCTTAGTCTTGAGTAGCTCTATCTCATTTTTATCAGCCAACCTGGCCTACTCTATTCCTACGCTCACCTGGTCTTTGGCAGTTTCTATTTTTGTGGCTAGTCTGGCTTCAAGGGTCTTGATGAGGCGATTTTTTTGTTTAAGTTGGCTTTTCAAAAGCCCGACTAAGAATTGGTTCACCAAGGCATATTCTCCTAATGTCCCTGCTATTTTAGTCATGAATTGTTCATTCTTCTTGTCCTTCCCATCAGTTATGAGTTTGTATTTCTTTGATGTTGACTCTCCTTCCTGATATAATTCCCTCTTTACCACTGTCTTTCTCTTCTTATCGAATAAAAACTCATTCGGAGGGAGTTATTCTACCCTTATAGGCCTCAACTCTTCATTGAAAATCCATCCTGCATCAACATTTCCCTGAGTCAACTGCAAGGGGGTAACTGATGTGATAGGTTCTCTGATCTGCTTCGCTGATGTTCCTAGAGTAGTAACCGGACTCTGCTTCTTCGCCAGGTCGGGAGTCTTTACCTCCGCTGTTGGACTCTTAGTTTGCTCTCCCTCATCCTGGTGTTTTTCTTGATCGGGAGTCACATCCTTAGAGCCTTCAGCATCTCTCTGTTTCACCTCCACCGTATTCAGACTCTCACCCCGCAACACTGCAGGAAGGCAACTACATCGATGTTCATGGAACTTCAGAACATTGTCTCTTTCTTCGGGTGCCAAGGTTTGTATTCGAGCTAGAATCTCGGCATAGGACCTTGAGCCTCGGAAAATTTCATCCGAGGGTGAATTCTCGTGCTCAAATATCTTGAGCCCGCAACTAGCCAAATGATTGCTCACGACCCTTTGCGGATCATGCTTCTTGTATTCAATGAGGACCAAATTTAGGTCTTCCAGGGCTGCTGCCTCAGCTTTGGCATGCCCGAAATCTAATAAAGAATAAGAATTTAAATGAACAGGAAAAGGTGGCCATACCTTCTTTGAGTATCTCTTAAGCTCTTTGCTTATACCTCCGATTACTGTTTGCCTAGCAACCTCATGACAAGCCAACTTGTCGGGAATGAACAATGGCAATGCATGTGGGGGAACAGAAGCCCCGAAAAATATGAGGTATGAAAATTATGCTTCTACATACCAGTCTGCTATGCTGCTCAGATTCATTACTATACTGTCTGAGATCCTGTGTGGCGGGTGACCGAAAATAGTGACATGCAGGGGCACCATCACCCAGTTGAAGATTTCATACACAAACTTTGCCGCTTTGTTTTCCCACAATTTCTCATGATAAACGTGGATAGGCTTGTTTTCTGTTGGGGTCCAACTCCAACTCATTAAGGGAAATGGTGTTAAAAAACACACGGCATCCATAATATATGCAGACATGAAAAATGAAGATGCATTTCCGCCTTCTTTCTGCACCCGATACTCTGTGACCTGACTGGTCAAGCTATCGGACAGCATTTTCGCCCAGTCGAAGGAACTGCCTTCGGTGACCTGAAACATTAGAGGCACCCACGGAAGAAAAAAATGTGAGGTGTCCTCTCTCCCGTATAACCTACATGTCATCATGGAAACATACTTGTACTATGGTTCTAAGGAAGCTATTGAATATATGTCGTGGCTATCAGCTCTGAACTTTGTGGCGTTCAAAACCCAATCTCTTATTAAACTAGACATGGTTTTATCATACTGTACGCATTCCTTCTTCTTGAACTCGTCCAAGAATTCGACGCCATATGTATATTCGGACGTTGTAGGCAGCTTATACATGGCTTGCAGATGTTCAGGCCTGAAAGTCTCGATGGTGACTTTCTGCTCGTTCATGATGGTTCTAGTCAGTATGTCCACATAGTCTAATGCCCATTGGACCATGTCATAATATGGAAGCAATCGTGGCCTGGCTGCTACTTTGTGCATTCTGGATTGGATGACTATATTGTACTTGGTGGTTATATCATCTTTTTCGTTGTCGCTGGAGTCATCGGAATAATCCACCAATTCGGCCTGCAGAACATCTGAAACGAACGACCAATTCGGGACCGAGTCGATACTTCGAGGTGAAGTATCAACGACATTGTCTGAGCCTTGTCCCGAAACCTCAACACTGGCTTTGGATGCTTTTCGCGGAGCCATGGTTGGAGATTGTGTTTTATCTCTTCTGCGATAGAAATACGTATACATACAGAAGTCATCTTGCTCAGAGATAATGTGCTATGCATAATGTATAAATGAATTAGTTAAAATGTATAATAGCTCTTATATATATTCAAAAACTCGGTACCTTTCAGAACAGGTCTGTCAAATCGTGTTTAGAAATAAATTTAGCCATCAAAATTCGATCTTTATTCATCGATTTGCCCTATTTCCTCATTAATGTCATAAATTTTGGCGGTTTAAAATGTCAGTTGGCGTATGGAAAGAATACGGCTACCTCGTAAATCGTGGAAGCATCGAAACACGGGATATGTATTGATTTAGCTTAATTAATCCGGTTTTACCAACGTTAATTAATCTTTCGCCACTCGTTGTATCGGGAAGTTTGCTTTAACCGTTTGAACCTCTAACCCCCAAAAATGAGATGATTGATTTTGATTAATAAAAACATAACTATGATTAGGAGCTTAATTAATTTCGTAATTATTTAGATTCGTCGTATCGCGACTCTGAGCTTCGAAGGTAAGTTTCCGGGAAGTTTGCATGCCGAGTTGTGAAACCGCGAGATAGCGATAATACGGCTTAATTAAAAGGTGAATATAAACTCGGATTAAGTTATTGATTAATTACGTTTATATCCTTAACGTGCTTTCACGAGTCAGGGTTTAGACGGTGTAACTTTTGAAAAAGAAAACGCCAAGTGGCGAATTGCAGACAGAACTTTTACCATGGTTTAGCTTTTAGTTTTAACCGTGACATGGGTTACTAAAATAAGGACCTCGTGTTCTCGGCTATCGGGGCTATGGCAATAAACTTTTGGATGTGGTGAACACCGAGGTGCGAAAACCCGATGACGTTTAAACGTGGTTTAGGAAAACTTTATTCATGTTGTTGCACTGAGTAAAAAATTAAAACGATTTCACCATTTCATCGCTCGGGACGTGTGAACTACGTGATTTATAGCATCCGACCTACAAGATCCCGAGGTAGAACAAAAAGAGGAAACATTTTTACGAAAGATAAGACTCGCCTCAAGAGTACAATAATCATTTTTGTTTGCGTTGATAAAGCTTAAGATATTTTGAAACCACAGACAGAAAATACGAAAACCATCTTTTGATTTCGAGCATTAAAAAATGAAATTTGTGATGGGCTAGCAAAACAAAGGCGGCACCAACACCCACCTGGAAGAGTCTTCAGAGTATTCAACAACTCTGGCTACGCTTACTTCTGCACAGACTTTCCTCTAGGGTGTTCACTAACCCTGAGGCTCCTCTTGAGATTGTGAATTTTCTAGTGCGCCCATCTAACACCTTCTCTCCTGAATTCGAAACATAATTCAAATACGCACTCCTTGCGCTAGCTCACAGATTTATCAATACTCTGTCGTGCACTCCTTGCACTTAGCCTAAAAGAACCCAGAATAACCCAACAAACTCACAAACATATAATGAAGTATATATTATCCCTGCATATGAAATATATCACATACATCTACATCAAGTATTCATAAGGCACACAGATGACATTCATAAAACAAACATTCACCACACCGAAACTCATAAACAGTGAAATAAGATCTTTTATATTAATATCTGAATGTTTGGTTACAATATGTGCAAGCTTGGAATACAACAGAGTCTCGGCTCTCTCTTCCTTCTCCAAACTCAAATAATATGATAATTGATTACAAGGATTTTAAAAAAGCGGGCTCATCGAGTCTTTCCCTCCAACTACACTAGTGGTGTCTAATCACCATTTACAATGCCTAACTACTGAGGCTTAGTACATTGAATGACCATTAACAATTCAGATCTGAGGCGATGCCTGAGATATGTACAACTCGGACCTCATTAAATGCCTCTCTATCTACTGCCTATACAAAGGCATCAACTCGAATCTGTTGAAGCCTTACAACATTTAATTGCTTTTAATTACATTGAATTTTTAAAATTGAGGGAAAAATGAGAGGGTTGGTGCCTCTCCTCTTCTTGAATGTTCTTTGATGTGTTTAATAGTTGGTGCTTGTCGAGGTGGGACAATGCTCCTGCATCACAAAGGTGGTTCACACACCAGGATAAGAACATAGCCTAAAATTTCAATAAAAGGGGGATTAAAATTAAGTGGAATATTTGTGTCAATGACTTTTATTTCCATGTGTTCAACCTCCTTTGAATTTGAGGAATGAGCCTATACTACTTTGTGTGTGTCATCCGGTGTGGATAACCACCACTTGATGGCTAGTGATTCATATATCTATGGGAAACCCTTGTTTTCTATGGGAGTGGCGAGGAGATTGGTCAACCATGGTGAAATATTTGATCCAATGAAATAAAACCAAACTAATTCCAAATAGACACAAACCAACACAAAGAATAACCTAAGAATATATAAGCTCCAACAAACAAGCCACTAACAGTCAAAGGGGCCTTATGAAAACCAATATGGGATGATAAGGGCTCATGACCAGTTAGTGAAGGTGCGAGAGACAATTATATTAACCTTCACACAATAATCACCCAGGGTGCAAGTTCCCTCGTGAATATGGGTATCCTCTAGAGGAGATGAAATAAATATTATGCGACTACCTCAGATAACACAATATCTTCCCACTTGCATTCACCCATGTGATACCCTAGGAAAATCTATTAAGTCTACCACTTCACAATCGATCGCAAGGGGGAATGTTCATGATTCAAGTCTATGTGTATGGGTAGGGAATACATGAAAAAATATTGAGCTCAAAGATCTAGAGAAAAGTGGTTTCATCCCGAGGACTTGCAACTTCAATCTAAAATGCTTATACACGTGATAACCCACCAAACAAGTAGAGAGGGGATAATCTTCTCTACTTTCTCAACTGAAACATAGTGTTTGACACATGTGTTAGATGTACTTTCCCAACAATCACTCCTTTCTACTAATGGATTTGTCACTCTTTATTCAATTCCTAGTTCAATTATGTGGTTTTGGAGAATTCACTCTCCAACCCTACACCAAGGGCCTAGAACTTAGACTAAAATGTGTTTTCTATAAAGCAAATGTCTAGTTATTTTTATGATTAGCATTGATTTTAATGTTTGTTGTTTACTCAAAGGTAATGGTGTGACCTTCAATGGTGTTTTTTACTCTTTCAATTTATTGAACTTATATAGGAAAAATATTTAAAATGAAAAATGCAAATTTTACTTTTCCTTTCAATGAATACTACACAATTTGGAAGGAATTAGGAGGTTCCTTTTTTTTATAATCTTTTCAAACGTGCAATGAACTTACTCAAACAAACCAACAAACAAAAACTCAAGAATATGTAGATCTCTAAAACGAACTAACTCCCACATGAAACTTGTGCTAAAATAAATAAAATGATAAAAATAATATTGAAAAATATAATACAATTCTTTTTAACCCCTTTTTTATTCAAATGAGATAAATAAATTGCAAATTCCTAAGATGATTGAAAGATGTAATACATTGTTTTTAAACCACTTTTTAGTGCAAATGAGAGAAAAAAGTGCAAACCCCTAAGACGATTAAAAATATGTAATGTGATTCTTTTGAACATTTTTTTCAATTCAAATGAGTCAAAGAATGAAAATACCTAATATGCACAACCTAGTCAATGATAATCAATGACTTTTCCAAGCAAAAAATACTCAATCAAACATGGAGGCTGAAAAAATCTTTAAAAAATCACATTTAGAACTTGGCCATGCTTGTCTGTGCAACAATATGTGGCCAAATAGGCATGGCCGAGGGTTGTTATGCATCAATAAATGTTATCATAATCAGACCGAAAATAGAAAAACCAATGGGTCCAACCATTCCTAGGGTTGTATTGGTTTGGTTTAGGGTCCCAAATTAGAAATGGATGGTTCTATACAACATCATACGATCATAGCTAGGAACCACTAAAATTCAATTAAAAAAACAATGAAATAATGAAAGTAAAAGCATAGAATCTAACCTTAAGGCCCTACTAATGCTATTTAAACCCCCCCTCCCCTCCCATTTCACTCACACAATTCATTTGAACTATTTGAAATTTTTGAGTTAATTTTCTTGGGTTGTTTTAGAGAGTTGATTGACGGGTTGTTTTGAAGAATTTCTTGGGAAAATATGGAGAGTTGGTTGAAGGGTCTAGAGTATATGATTATATTGTATATTCTAGAGTTTAGACTATAGTTATTAATTAGTACTATACTTACTTTTGGAATCTAGAGTTGATTTAGATCCTTTGTTGATGTATTTTGGTTCAAAGATGGATTGCACTCGATGTTATTTCATTTATATGCACCCTTACTTTCTATATACATGAGAAACATTGCATAATTTTGTATACTAGTTTGGATTCATATGGATGCACACACACACACACACACACACACACACACACACACGCATATTTCAAAATTTGAATATTTTATGTATTTTGGGTTGACCATTTTTGTGGTCCAATTTTTTTCTAGTTTCGATCCAGTTTAGGTTTTTGCAGTTGATCGGATTGGCGACTAGTATAGTTTCGATAACATTGGTAGAAACAAGTGAGCAAGGGATTTGGCCAGGCCTTTTACAAAGGAAACATGCAGTTGGCCACATTTATTTTCAAGAATGGTGGGGAGCATAGGGAAAAACAAGAAATCCAACAAACAAAACTACCCATAAATTAATAAAGCAAACTTACATGCATTCAGGATTTAATTGTGCACATTATAGAGTCTACATAAGTTTCCTAACATTAAAATAAGAAATAAAAACACTTTGAAAACTAAGGAAATAAACCCAAGTTATTTCCCTGGTGGAGTTGCCAATTCAATTTTAGGGGAAACTGCATACGGATAAACAATCAACCCTCACTAAATGTGTGCATTTCAATGATAGATATATGTATATTTATTAAGTGAGAGGTGAAGCATGGATGATTACCTTGAAATTCATTGTTGAACTGTTGGCTCCAAGACCTAAAGTCCTCCTCCTTATTCCCAAGTCCACCTCCGTCAAACAAGCATGATCCAAAACTGTATCATGGCAAGGTGGCCAAGTAAAAGGATAAAATATCTCACCTAATCACACTAATGTTGATGCCCAACACTCAACAATGGTATAAAAATTGAGACCAAGGATTCTCACTATAATTCGATAGCATAAGGAAACTTGCATATAGACTCCCTTCCCTTAGCTTTGGTTGTTTTACTTATATATTATTGAGGAGCGAATATAGGGTTGTACAGAATGCATGTCGTGCACTTGGAAGCCATGCATGACACCACACGAACTTTTAGATTTTGCTAACTCAGAGATTCTTAGTTTTCCTCGTGGTTTTGTTTTAAGCTTTAAGAGGTATCCATTGTTTTTATATTGGAAAATCATAACCGACCACATTTAATCTATGGGAAAATCGTTGCTAGCTACTCTTTTTACTAGGATAAACATAAACTTAATGTTATTTTGATAATCAAGTCTTTTGTGAGGAAATTATTCTTGATCTAATGGTGTATTTTGGTCTTTTACATCTTACTTGGCCTATGGTTCCAAATATAGGTGTAATAGGGATGTGTCAATGGTTGAAGGTTTATTGGGGGATTCCCATTATTTACAACAACTTGTGCCCCACTGGGATGTGGGGCCTCTTGAGGCCCTTATTTCATTGGGATTACAAGCTTCTTAAAATAAGTTTCTTTGAATGCCACCTTCTTCTTTGGAGATTCAACCACTCTTTTTGTATTTTTCTTCCCTTTTCCATTCCCAACATAGTTATCAACTTGAAAATAAATATTACCTCAAAATGAGAACTTTATCCCTAAAAACCCATATTTTTGTGTCAAAAACACCAAAATCAACCTTCGAATAAAAAATTGGTGCTACCGGAATTACTTTTTTTTAGGTTAAAATTAGAACCTTTCACCACCATGGTCTCAAATCCATGTAAGGTTTCAATTTAAAAACCTTAAAAACAACTCCCGAATAAAAATAAGTTGTGCTCTATGAATCACCCATTTTTATTTTATTTTTGGGGTTAAAATTACAACTCGTACCTTTACCCCTGGAGGAGACATTCCCCTGAGTGTCCTTATCCTGCACAAGCCTCCTTACATTGAGAATATGTATGTTCCCATGGTACTCATTTCCTCCATTGTACTTTAGCTTTCTTTTATTCTTTTTCAGGCTTTGATAGCATGAAAAAGACAAAAAAAAATAAAAAAGAAAACCAAAAAGAAGGGGGAAACGTGTCTATCTCTTTATTTGGTAGCAATTTTGTTTCCCTTGAACAAAGCACAATATTTGAGTCAATATCTCAATGTTTTTGGGTTTAGTATGGATTTAAGATACTTTTCTCGTTGTTGAGTATAATCTTCGATGGTTGGTTATTCTTCCAGTCATATGGAGCGTATGTCTATGCCTCATGTATCATAGATGTATTCCAGTTTGTAATCCATGTTGCCTAAGTCACATAATGTGTTGTGCTTTTGTTCAAGGGAATTTTCAGCCCGAATCGACCATTCGACATAAATCCTTGACTTTCCAAGTCATCCTTCCCTTTTCAATCAAGTACATCTCGTTTTCAAAAGTATCTTTGTATTTCACTCGTGCTAGTATAGAAGGTCCCCATTGACTTCTTTCTGGTGGGTCTACTCTTATCGACTCGGACACATTGCTTTGAGAGTATGACCTAGAGTTTCACCCTGGGCCTATTTCCATTGTTGATAGGTGACCTTGCACTCAGTAGATGACCAACCATCATTGGTAATTGACTGAGCAATTTCCCTTGTGTTTGACGTCAACAACAATCATCACACTAGGGATTCATGTGGTACCTTGGTTTCCATTTGATCCCATTGGTGGATTCCTTATATTTTTCAGTATTATTCATCATTGGATACTATTCAGAGAGTCTTTGTCATGTACTATTCCATCCGATGCACTCCAGAGTCGTACCTCGGTGCAGTCCTTACAATCTTTTCGTCTGAGTCCTTCCAAAACTTTGGTTGTCTGCTACTCCTTGTGTTAGATGATGGGGGATGCCTTAATGCCCTCCTTCCAGTGGATATCTTCCTATCTAATTCAACACATATTTCTCTCAGACATGGATCTAGATTCATTTTTAGTACCTTGGAGCTTGTTGTCATCAATGGCAGGTTCCCTTGCTATTGACAATGGGAATACATCAATGTCCCCTAATTGGTAGATTATCTCAGGTGTTCAACATCAAATCATTTATTCACATTTGTTATATTGTACTAGGTAATTTGATGCCCATTATCATCATGGGTGGGTTGTCTCACGTTTGTTAATGGTATACATCAATGATTGGTAATCAAACTATGTCTCACTATTTTCGACTTCAACACATTTATTCGCATAGTGTAGACTTGTACCATGGAAGATCATTTTGAAGACTTCAGAAGAAGTACAATCATCACATTCTTTGTGATCCTACCCAAGCTATATTGATGGTACCACCCCCACATACATTGGTACTTGGAGAAGATCAATTTGTTCTCTTCATTGACTCTGAATATCCTCATATTTGATTTTGAGACATTGATCCACTATGTATCCATTTGTGGCTATGATCTACATTTACATGGATCCATTGTGTATTTTTCATAGACATGATTTCTATTTCTATATATATCACATGGATCCACTGTGTATAGTTCTTGTGGCCATGGAAATTAGTTATTACTCATGAATATGTAATGTACTTGATTTGGTGGTCATGCTTGCATCACTCCTGAGCATGGGTATGGCCGACTCATGAAGAGAATACTCTTACTTGATTTTTATTGACGATTTTGTTCTTGGATCAGTTCTTCTTGAAATTTCATTGGAATTACTTCAATGCATCCTTACCTCTTAGAGTTATAATGTATTTTGGCCATTAGTTGCATTTTCGATATCATACATTAGGGGGCATTTGTTATACCAAAAATTTCCACACAAGTATTCATTTATGATATGTCCTAGTCCATTCCCTATATTGAAAATTTAAATCCCATTCTCCTTCATCAAAATCAACTAAAAAATGAGAAAAAAAAAAAAAAAAAAAAATCCATATGCTATTCACCCATGTGCAAATCTCATATATACTAGTAATTTGTGAAAAAATAAAAATATTCCACATTTTCGATGGAGTTTTCAGTTTGGCCCGTTCCCAAATTTCCACTGGCCCATACATAATGGAATATAACCATATCAACCTCTTTAGGATGGTATATAAGCACCTATCGGGGTATGGATGAGGAGAGACAACCTTGGTGCAAGATTATACTGACGATTTGAAAGCTTCCCTATTTCCATGAACCTCTAAGTAGCATCCCCTAATCTAGAAACGTGGTTTCTATCATTTATTCCTCTCTCATATATGACTGTAGGATGTGTTCCTATCCCTTCCAGGTCATTCGGGGAAGAGCCACTTTGTCGAGTTGATGCTTGAAGGGTCCAGTGGAGAAACCTGGGTGGTTGACTTTGAGGTAGTTCCAACGGTTAGAGTCAGGTTGTAACTACCTACTTATATTCTTTTCAATAAAAGAGTTATCTTTCCCTCCATATATGTGTAATTGTGTTCAATCCATTTATATATTTTAACTTGCTTTACATATTTGAATTTGCACATTACATGTATAACTTGATTTCAAAACTACCTTGTTGCAGTATAGGCTTGATCTCCTTTTGCATGTTGGTACAAGAAAATATCAAGAGAAAATCAAAGGTTGAGACTGAGGAACTACATCGAACGTTGGATACAAGGTGTGAAGTCTTCTATTCTCTCTTCCAAGTAGTTATTTTATTGCAAGTTTGCATGTGTGAGGGTAGGGTTTGTCTTTTAAATACGGTTAGGCTCTATTATGACATAGACCCAAGGTCACAAGGTAAAAATACCATGACACATTTGGAACTGTGGCCTTGACCACTATTACCATTGCGAAAAAAAACTTTAAAATCGATCACCAAATCAAAAAGTGGTGCTACTAGTAGCAATCCCTTTTTTATTTTGAGATTAAAATTACAACATGTTTGATACAAAAACCTTGACAACCATTTCCACTATGAACCAAAACCTCAAAATCAACACTCGATTCAAAACGTGGTGCTAACTGCAATACCATTTCTTTTGTTTTGGGCTTAAAATTACAAAACTAAGGATTTTTATTTTTTTTTAATTGAAAAATAAAAGAACATTTTAAATTAAAAATAAAAATAAAAATGATTTTTTCTTTTAAGAAAAGTTTTTTTTAATGGATGTATATTTTTTAAATAAATTAAAAATGTCTAATATTAAAAATAAAAAAATACATAACAAAAATTAAATTATTAAAAAAATTAAATATATAGAAATTGGAAAAAGCATTATATATATAAACTTGTTTAAAAAAAAAACTAAAAAAACAAAGAATGGGGTAGGGGAGGCACGATTTCCAAAATTGCACCCCCCAACTCTCGATCCCTATCCCCCACACAACCATACCCCCTCGCCCCGTGCATGGAAAGTTTAAAAAACCTTATTTAAAAACAAAACAT
>ML784053.1:349154-385811 GCA_009831015.1 Picea engelmannii | reverse complement strand
TTGATGATATATTGTTGATATATGTTGCTGATATGTGCTCACATCTAACTAGTTATAAATGACAACAATGGGTAATGAATAAATGTTGAATGCTAATTGATGAGTTTTTGTGCAAGAGGGAAGTTTTGGGAAAAAGAGCCCCAAACTCATTCACCCCCCCCCTCTAAGTGTGGTAGGTGTGTCCAACATTTCTAGTAAAAAATCTATGTGTACTCTGTGTATGAGCCATTGATTAAATTCTATTTTGGTTAAGAATCTATATGCATTGCTTTACTTCACAGGTTTAAAACTTACATGTGGTATCAGAGCTCATTTTTGGCTTCAGAGGGACGCCTTTGTTGTTGAGGGTTTGGCTCATTATTGATAGATCAAGTTTATCTTGGGTCTGTGATAAACCTGGGTTTAGTGGGAGATTTTACAGTGGTGATTTGAGTGCAGAAAGAGGAATGGTGATTTCTTCTAGAATCGATATAGAGAAGTTCAACGATAAAAACTTTGAGCTATGGAAGTTGAAAATGGAGGACCTTCTTATGGACAAAGAACAATGTATCGATGTGGATCCTGGTACACAGCCTACTAGTACATCGTCTATTATCACATAGGCTACTGGTACACAACCTACCAATACACAAACTGCCAGTACACCACCTACTGGTATGTCGAAGGAAGATTGGGAGAAGTTGGACAGAAGAGCAAGGAGTATTATTCAATTCTGCCTAGAAGATTTGGTGTTGTTGAATGTCTCAGGAGAATCTACAGCCAAGGAACTATGGGATAAGTTGGGGAATTTGTATCAATCAAAGTCCCTGGTAAACAAGTTGTTTCTTTGAAAGAAACTGTATCATCTTAGGATGGAAGATGGATATTTTGTGACAAAACATCTAAATGCCTTTAATACTCTGGTAAGTCAACTTGGCTCTGTTAATATTACGATTGCAGAAGAAGATAAGTGTATTACTTTGTTATGTTCTTTACCAGACTCTTGGGATAATCTGGTTGTAGCAATAGGTAGTACCACTCAATCTACATTTAAGTATGAGGATGTAGTTGCATCCTTGTTATTTGAAGAGATGAGGGAAAAAAGCATGGATGGTCATAGCACAGATGCTTTATTTGTAAGAGGGTGTACCTAAGACAGGAACCCTGGTAAGCCTTCGGGGTGGAGATCTAAATCTATAGGTAGATCTAAGTCTCCAGGAAAATCTTTGAGGAAATGATGGAAGTGTGGTAAAACAGGGCATTATAAGAAAGATTGCAAGTCTAAGAAGGTTGAAAAACCAAAGGGATCTGATAATACCTCTTCCACAGAGGCAAAAACCTCCACTGAAGAAGGAGGTGATGTTTACCTAGAATCTACAAGTACACATGCAAATCATGATGTATGGTTGATCGACTCAGGTGCATCATACCATATGACTCCTCACAGGGAGTGGTTCTCTGAATATGAAAAATATGATGGTGGTGATTTATTCCTAGGAGATGACTCGACAACAAAATTCTTGGTACATGGAAGGGTTAAGTTGCTGATAAAAGATGGAAGGATTAGAACTCTCCCTAGGGTTCTGCAAATTCCAAAACTAACCAGGAGCCTAATATCCGTAAGCAAGATGGATGATGCAGAAATGGATATTGTATTTGGAAAGAACACTTGCAAGATGGTACGAGGAGCAATGGTGTTGATGAGGGGAGTTTGGTGTGGAACTCTATACAAGTTGTTGGGAAGAACTTATACTAATGGGTGTAACAGTTATGTTGTCCTTGAGAAGACAAATAAAGAAGACAAGACCAATATCGTCCCTAAAAAGAAGACCATGTTGTGGCATCAAAGACTAGGACATATTGGAGAAAAGGGCCTTGGAACACTACATGGTAAAGGTATGGTTGAAGGTATGTCTAATTTCACTTTGGAATTTGATTTCTGTGAACATTGCATATATGGTAAACAAAATCGAGTAAGATTCCCATATGGTGCTACAAGAGCAAAGGGGATCTTAGAGTTGATACACAGTAATGTGTTTGGACCTGTTCGTGTTCCATCCCTAGGTAAATCTGTGTATTTTGTTTCATTCATAGATGATTTTTCAAGGAACACATGGATTTATTTTCTTAGAAATAAATCTGAGGTATTTGATAAATTTAAAGAGTTTAAGGCTCTGGTATAAAATCAGACAGAGAAGAAAATAAAGGTATTGAGAACATATAATAGTGGAGAATTCTGCGGAAATGAATTCGAAGAATTATGTAAGAAGTGTGGTATAGCAAGGCAGAAGACTACTCCATACACTCCTCAGAAGAATGGAGTTACGGAAAGGATGAATAGGACACTGATGGAAAAATCAAGGATCATGCTCAGTGGTGTCGAGTTCGGACAAGAATTATGGGCAGAGGCAGTGGATAGAGCATGTTACCTGGTCAATTGATCACCTTCATCAACATTGGACGATAACACTCCACACGAGGTATGGTCTGGAAAGAAACCCTCTCTTCAACATCTTAGAGTGCTTGGTTATGATGCTTATGTACATTTTCCAAAGGAAAATAGGAGTAAGCTAGATAAAAAGGATGAAAAGTGTATCTTTATTGGTTATAAAGATGGTGTGAAAGGTTATAAACTTTGGAACCCATAAACCAAGAAGACTGTTTACAGTCGAGATGTTGTGTTCAAAGAGGTAAAAGATATGTCCAAACAAGAATTCCTACCAACACAAGACAAACCTGAGAAAATAGATCTTGAGTTGGATGATGCAAAGTCTGAATCATCTGAAGAAGAGGAAGCAGAAGAAGAAGAAGAAGAACCTCATACCCCGGTATGGAGGAGATCAGTGAGAGATAAAAGGCAACCAGAACGGTACAGTCCACCTGATTTCCGTTCAAATTTTTCTTTATCTATTACTGATGATGATCCCATAACTATCAGGGAAGAAGTGAATTCAGAGGATAGTAAACTTTGGAAGAAGGCCATGGTTGAAGAAATGGATGCCTTGGATAAGAATGAGGCATGGGATATAGTTGAGTTGCCAGCTGGAAGAAAATATGTTGTTAGCAAATGGTTGTTTAAGAAGAAGTTTAATGCACAAGGTAAAGTGGAGAAATACAAAGCTCGGTTAGTAGCAAAAGGTTATTCCCATGTAGAGGGAATTGACTTTGGTGAGATTTTTTCTCATGTTGCTAAGTTAAATTCTATTAGATTTATTTTATCTATTGTTGTTTATTTTAATCTTGAAGTGGAACAAATGGATGTGAAGACAACATTTCTACATGAGGATCTGGAAGAAGAAATCTACATGAAGCAGCCAGAAGGATTTGCAGTGAAGGGAAAGAAAGAGTTGTTCTGTAAGCTAAAAAAAGTCACTATATGGTCTAAAGTAATCACCTAGGATCTGGTACCAAAATTTTGACACATACATCCTTGGATTGGGATTTGTAAGAAGCAGGGTTGATCACTGTGTATATTCCAAGTAGGTTGGTAATCACTTCATTTATGTAGTTTTGTATGTTGATGACATGTTGTTGGTAGGAAATAACATGGATGTTATCAAGGAGGTGAAATCGCAGCTATCCTCCAAATTTGACATGAAGGATCTCGGCAATGCTAACTTCATTCTGGGAATGGATATTAAAAGAGATCGTGCAAACAGGAAACTCTGGTTGAATCAGAGAAAATGTGTTGAGACGATATTGCAGAGGTTTAATATGCATGGAAGTAAACCGATCAAGGTTCCTATTCCCATAGGTGTAAAGTTATCTACAGATCAGTGTCCCAAGACACAGGAAGAAGAAGAGGACATGTCCCATGTTTCGTATGCCAGTGCAGTTGGTAGTTTGATGTATGTAATGGTTTGTACTAGACCAGACATTGCACATGTAGTGGGATGTTTGATCAGGTATATGTCAAAAATAGGGAAGGAGCATTGGATAGTAGTAAAGAGGGTCTTCAGGTATCTTCGTGGCACCACCAGTTATGGATTGTGCTACCAAGGAAGACCGGGATTGGACAGAGTGGTGGACATACATGGCTTTGTTGATGAAAAATGGGCTGGAGATCTAGATCGTAGAAGATCTAAAAGTGGGTATGTGTTTAACCTATTTGGAGGAGCAATCAGTTGGATGAGCAAAAGACAGGTTGTAGTGGCACTCTCAACTACAAAAGTTGAATACATGGCATCCACTCATGCAAGCAAGGAAGTAGTATGGTTACAAAGATTGTGTTCAGGTATTGGGTTGGTACAACAAGCAGTGATATTAGATTGTGACAGTTAGAGTGCAATATTCCTGGAAAATAACCTAGCTTATCAGTCGAAGACAAAGCATATTGATGTTCAGTATCACTTTGTGAGAGACATGGTTGAGGAAAAGAAAGTGTTGTTGGAAAAGGTTCACACTTTGAAGAATGTTGTAGATTCATTGAAAAAGTTTGTGAGCATAGAAAATTTCTTCTAGTGTAGAGTAACAATGGACATTACTACCCTGGATTGTTGACTATATAATCCCCTCGACCCTTGGATGAAAATAAAACAACAAGTGGGAGAATGTTGGGTATGTGTTATATTCTTTGCATGTGTGTGTGTGGGCGCATCAAATATGACAACTGCATATGACGATCCCTCGTACTAGTGCTATGTTTGTGTTGTGTGTGCCAGGCACTTTCCTAGGGGGGTCCTAGGGGGGGGAAGGTATGCCCCCCCCCTGGTTATGCACAGCGTTCAGCAACGGGCGGTAGCCTGGGGCAGCACCCTGAAATTTTTTTTTTTGGGCAGTTTTTGCTATTTTTTGTAGTTTTGTAAATTAATCCTGGATTAAGGGATTAGGGTTTTGGTATCTACTAAATACCTAAAAACATTGTATATATTGTATGGTGATTGGTGAAATTCAACATAATGAATATAAGAAAGTTTTTCCCGATTGAGGGTTTCCGGTATAAAATCTGTGTGTACTCTGTGTATGAGCCATTGATTAAATTTTATTTTGCTTAAGAATCTATATGCATTGCTTTGCTTCACATGTTTAAAACTTACAATGGACACACATATTTATAATATTAACATAGAGACACAGTGAATAATAACATAGATACAATAAAACTTGACTTATATTAAATAAGAAATATGTTGACATTGTAAAATGCAGACTGAAACAAGCTTGCTAGAATGGTGGAATCTTATCTCTGAGAAGAGATGTGACGGCTACACTCATTCGCAAGAAGATGATTAAAATGAGGCTTTGAAATAATTTTTACAACATGAATGAAAAAACCCTATACATCCAAAAACCTAACCCTAGGAGATGAATCACCAAAATTCATGTGGGCCCCATTGGGGTAAGTTAGTACATCAACTTCTTGGGGTCATAACTTTTGCATATGATCTTCATTTTAGGCTCACACTATCCCGTTGGAAAGGTATATATGATGAATACACATTATGCCATCAAAATATAACTATGTCTATAGCTTGACTATGGTGAGCCCTAAAAACGTTGTTAAGAGGCTCAAAACGGCCCCAGAAGTTCAAGATCCGAAAACTAGGAAAAAACTACCAAACTGAAAAAAAAAAAAAAACTACTACCAAGATGAGCCATTTGAAATAGGTGGGTGGCCACCAATATCCACCTGGATCAATCATCCCTCCTTAGAAAGCAGTGATATACATTTCATGGATTTTCCCCATCAGATGAGGAAATTTCTGTTGAATTTGGCCCCGAGCAAGCCACTTTCCTTGGTGCAGGAGTTGTCTTGCTTTGACAACCCGATAAAGTTGGATCCTCTAGTGGCGAGTTCCCTTGACCTATCTGTCCACGATATGATCAATTAATTCTTATTCTATGCATTCATGGTTGAGCTCTTTTGGTGTCAATTGTTCTGTTATCTCTAACATGTCCAATAATGGTGGAAAATATGGTCGAAGGAGATCCACATTAAACGATGGGTGCAAGCCAAGGAAGGGTAATGTTGAGATCAAAAGAATTTTTACCCACAACCTTGGTGATGGTTAAGGTCCATAATGGAGTGGATGAAGATTCTGATGGGGCCCTATAAGGTTTTCGTTCTGCAAGTGAAACCAAAATTTTTCTCCCACCTGAAACTTGTGTGGCACTCAATGTTGATCATGGCGTTGTTTGTACTCAGCATTGGACTTATGTAAAATATATTGAACCTGTTGGTGGATGTGTTAGATCTTCTCAATGAACCGGGTTCCTTTGTTATCTTCAATCTGATCATGGGAAGAGTCTTCATGGGTGGCCGCAAGGGGTAGTGCAACATCCACGGGACCCAATGGTTGAAATACCAACCCCACCTGAAAGGGGTTGTGGTCGATTGAGCTATGTATGGCTCTATTGTAGTTGTGATAAATATAGGGAATATTTTCATCCCATGTGTGGGGGTTCTTCAAATTGTACATACGCAGGATATGCATGATCATCTGGTTGACAACCTCGGTTTGGCCATCCATCTAGGGGTGAAAGGAAGTGGATTTGGTGAGCTTGGTGTCCAACTAGAATGTGTTGAGGAACCGACTATCCTGATATGAGATAACTTTTTATGGGATCCAAAAGTGGACCCACACTCATTCAAATAATAGCTTGGAATATGCATCAGCAATGATTCTCTTCTTGCACGCAGCCAAAATCGCCATCTTGGAAAAACGATCAACAACCACAAAAAAACAGTCGTTTGTCGGCTTGGTGGACGAAATGCCCGACATGTAGTCCATTGAGATGGATTCCTAGGGCCTGTCAAGAATAAGCAAGGGAGTGTACATGCCTTGTTTCTTATTGGTTTGGAAATAGTGCAGGCAGTGTAGGACATGATATATTTGTTGACATCCTGTCGCAGTTTCAGCCAGTATAAATGTCGCTACAACATAACCATTGTCTTTTCTATGTTGAAGTGTCCTACCACCTGAATGTAGTGGGATTCCCAAATCATCTTTGCTCACTCGCTTGATGGAATGCATAGATGGATCAGATGGCACAACAACCCATTCTGAATATGGAAATTAGTGACAATTGTGTTTTCTCCCAACATCTGGTAGGTGGTGGCGAAGCCTAGATATTTCTCATAGAGGTGGAGCCATCAGAAGGTCTTGTGGCCACAAGAGTCTAGCACCGTGGTGAGTGCCTCGACTAGAGGTTGGCTGAGGAAATCCACAAACTGATTGGTACTTCATATCTTATAATTGATGTTGAGGTGGAACTGCTACAAGTATGTGGACCACTTCTAATGGGGGTCATTTTTCAATTTTCCTTATGTTTGCATGAACTGCACTGGGTTATGATCAGTGTGGATGACTATCTCCTTCCTGATAACATAATGCCTCCAGTAGTGGGAGGCTTGCACAAAGTAGTACATTTATTTTTCATAAGTAGTGTACTTACGAACGCCATCTAATAGTGTCTCACTATGATAGGACACGGGGTGGTCGTGCTAAGTGAGAACTGCACCCACAACATAGTCTGAAACATCTATCTTGATCTCAAGGGGCTCGTGTAGGTCAGGTAATGAAATCATTGGGGTTCAGAACAAGCATTGCTTCAGATCATCAAATGCTTGTTGTTTTTACAGACCCCACACAAACTTTTCCTTACCATCGCCCCTGGTTAATTGGCTGAGGGCCTATGCAATATGGAAGAATCCCAACACAATCCTGTGATAGAAATTGGCAAAGCCTAAGAAGCTCCAAATCTTAGTGAGTGTGGTTGGGGTTGGCAAGTCATGGATGACGTAGATCTTGGTTGGATCCACATGCACACCATGCTCATCAACAATGTACCTTAGGTAATGGACCATGTCCATGCCAAACGAGAATTTTTCCAAGTTGGAATATAGATTGCGTTGCCTCAGAGTGTGAAAAACCTTTTGAATATGTTGCAAGTGTTCCATCCAAGTCTTGTTGTAGATGAGGATGTCATCTAGATACTCCACTGCAAAATAATTGGTGAAAGGTCACAATATGATGTCATCTAGATACACCACTACAAAATAATTGGTGAAAGGTCACAAGATATCATCCATCATCCTCATGAAAGTTTTTGGGGCATTTTTCAAACCAAAGGGCATGACCATCCATTCAAAAATACCTTCTTTTGACTTGAAGGTAGTCTTTCATACATTTTTTTGCTCTATTGGGACCTTATGGTAGCCAGAATTCAGATCAATCTTACTAAATTATTTTCCCCCCTTGAGTTGATCAAGGAAATCGTCGATTCGGGGAATCGGATATTGATTATTAACTGTGATTTTATTTATGGCCTGGTAATCAATGCAGAGTCGCCAAGTCCTGTATTTCTTCTGCATCAGCATGATTGGGATTCCACAAGGTGATGAGATGGGTCGGATGTGCCCCTTTTGGAGAAATTCTTGGATTTGATGCTTGATCTCCTCATTTTCTAATAGAGAATGGAAATAGATTGGCCCATAGGGTAGCGGTGCGCTGGGGAATATATCAATGGAATTCTTGACCTGACATTGTAGAGGTACCCCAATAGGTGATGAGAAGATGTCTTTGTATTCTTCCACAACCTTATCCACTTGCTTCTGCTGCATGGAGATGTCGGTCGTAGAGGCCATGGATGTGGCTGCAATCTTTGTCTCACTCTGAGAATGAATCACAAAGAAGACAAACTTCTCAGTATGAGAGATGACCTTCCTACATTGCTTGGTCGAGATCAAGGAAATGGAACTAGGTGGGACTACCTCAGGTATCCTGTACAATTTCATGTTCAAAGTAATAATAACACTACGAGGCCTAGACTCATACACAACATGACATTTCCATAAATAAGGTTGGCCAAAAAGAACATCACAAACTTCAAGGGGAGAAACATCACACAATACCCCATCTTTGAATGGCTTTATGTCATACAACAGGTGACACTGTTGGCTGACATGAATATCACTTCCTTGGAAAAGCCATCTGATTGTGTAGGGTTGTGGGTAGGACATTGTCGGTTGGACTAGTCGATTGATGACCTTCACTAAGATGAGGTTCTTATGGCTATCGCTATCAACGATGAAGTGCAGTGGAGTTCCCTTCACCCACATCTATGAATGAAATAGGTGATCACATTCCTCTGGCTCATTGGGTTCATCGGGCTGGATCTTGGTGGTATTAATGGTGTCACTAGGTTTTGTGTCAATGATCAGTCTCCCATTTTCTAGTTCTGACTTAAAGTCAGAACCTTCATCTGATTTAGAGGCTTTCACCTCAACCACCAATGACTACTTTGAGCATCAATCACCAGTGTTATGCCATGGGCTCTTATGGAAGTCACACCACTTCCTGGTATCTCTCTTCATCTTTCCATTGTCCTTCTTTATGTGCGTCTTAGACTGGTTGTCCTGAGGCTGCCCATATTTTCTTTGTCCTTTGTTCTATGGGTTGGGGATTCCATTTCAATGGTTATGTTGTGAGGGGTTCCCATACCCAAACGGTCTTGTATTTTGTTTAAGCTTCTACTACATTTTGACGACATATCAATAGGCCACGCCCAAGGAAAAGATGTCCAAAAAATCCATTTATGTATGGATCTATCTATGTAGGCCACCACAGTATTTGAGCACCAGATGTCACTCAGAATAATTGATACCCAACTTGGTGCACAAGGTATGGAATACATTGGTGAACTATGGCATTATTTGGTCTCTTTTCTACCACAATGTGGTCCATCTTGTATACAAGTTGTCATAACTTCCAACAGGGTAGTATTGTTCCTTAATAGCATCCCTGAAGGAACCCCAAGTGGGTGAAACTACAAATAATGTGGATCCCTCTATTTCCTTTTTCTCAGAGAAAGTATCCTACCAATATTTGACATGGGGGATGGCCTTGAGGAGCTTAAATGTAATATTTTCTCTATCAGAAAAGTTGTGGACAAAAAAATTCCCTTATAGAAGGTTTAACCATTTATATATGGCATCCACATATATTTGACCTTCAAATATAGGAATATCAAAATTGACTTATACCTTGAAGGGGTCGACGCCTCTACTTGAGGCAGATGCATCGTTTGTCGACAATCGTCGAAGGATTTGTGAAAAGTTGTCCATCATCTTGTTCCTCTGTCGCTCAAGGGCTTTCTCGAGCAAAATTTTGAAAGGAAATCATGTCCCATTGTCTTTATTTTTTCCAACCATGGAATTTGTTTTGGGCGTGCAAGAGAAATTTTCCTCAAGAGAAACAAGCTCGAGACCCAACTCTCTATACCCTAACCTCGTCGGGGACATGCACTAAAACTGATAAGGAGAAGACCGCTCTGATACAACTGATCTGGATTTATGAGAAGAACAAAATGAAAACACAGATTTATAATATTAACACAGATAAAAAGTGAGTAATAACAGAGATACAGTGAAATTTGACTTCTATTAAATAAGAAATATGTTGAAATTGTAAAATGCAAACTGAAACAAGATTGCTAGAATGGTGACAGCTTATCTTTGAGAAGAGATGTGATGGATACGCTCATCCATAAGAAGATGATTACAATGAGGCTCTGAAATAATTTTTACAATAAACATGAATTCCAAAACCATAGACATCCAAAAACCTAACTTTAGGAGATGAAGTGCCAAAAGTCATGTGGGCCCCGTTGGGGTAAGTTAGTACATCAACTTCTCGAGATCATAACTTTTGCATACGATCTATGTTTTAGGCGCACAATAGCCCATTGGAAAGGTATATCCTAGGAATACACATTATGCCGTCAAAATTTAACTCCATATATAGTTTGAATATGGTGAGCCCTAAAAATGTTGTTTAGGGCCTCAAAATGGCTCCAAACGTCCAGGACCCGAAAACTAGGAAAAAATTGCCAAACTAAAAAAGTTGCCAAGATGAGCCAGTTGAAATAGGTGGTTGGCCACCGATATCCACTTGTATCAATATGCCCCCCTTAGGAAGAAATGGTCTCCATTGAGTGGATTTCCCCCATCAGATCACAAAATTTATGTTGAATTTGGCCCCAAGTGAGCCACTTTCCTTGGTGCAGGAGTTGCCCTGCTTTGAAAACCCGATAAATATGGATCCTCTACTGGAGATTTCCCTTGACTTGTGTTTCCATGATCTGATCAGTAGATGCATGTTTCATGTATTTAGGGTTGAGCTCTATTGGTGTAAATTGTTTTGTTATCTCTCAAGTGTCCAATAATGGTGGAAAATATGGTCGAAGGAGATCCACATTGAATACTGGGTGAAAGCCAAGGAAGAGGGGAATGTTGATCTTGAAATCATTATCTCCCATAACCTTGGTGATGGTGGAAGGTCCATAATGGAGTGGATGAGTATTTTTATGGGGCCCTATAAGGCGTTCTTTCTACAAGTGAAACCAAACTTCATCTCCCACCTGAAACTTGTGTGGCACCTGGTGTTGAGAATGTCATTGCTTGTACTTGGGATTGGAATTCTATAAAATATCTTGAACCTGTTGGCAGATGTGTTGGATCCTCTCAATGAACCTGGTGGATTTTTTAGCTTCAGATAGAGCATGGGACGACTCTTCATGGGTGGTCGCAAGGGATAGTGCAACATCCATGGGACCCAATGATTGAAATACCAACCCCACCTGAAAGGGGTTGTGGTTGGTTAAGCTATGTATGGATCTGTTGTAGGTGTGTTGAAAAAAGTGAATATTCCCATCCCATGTGCGGGGGTACTTGGAATTTTACATGCGCAGAATATGAACGATCATCTGATTGAGAACCTCGGTTTCACCATCTATCTGGGGGTGGAAGGAAATGGATTTGGTGAGCTTGGTGTCCAATAGTGTCCAGAGGCTCAACCAAAATGTATTGAGGAACTGGTTGTCTCAATATAAGATAATGATTTGTAGGATCCCAAAATGTACCCACACTCGTCCAAAGAAGATCTTGGCATTGGCCTCCATTGTGATTCTCTTCTTGCAAGTGACCACAATCACTATCTTGTAAAAGCAATCAACAACCACAAAAACATAGTTGTTTCCTCGCTTGGTGGATGGAAGGCCCGACATTTAGTCCATTAATATGGATTCCCAGGGCTTGTTAGGAGTAGGTAGAGGAGTGTACAGGCCTTGTTTCTTAGTGGTCATTTTGGAAATAGCGCAAGTAGTGCAGGACCTGATATACTTGTTGACATCATATCAGAGTTTCGTCCAATTTTAATGTCGCTACAACACTGCCACTACATTTTATATGTCAAAGTGTCATGCCACCCAACTGTAGTGGGCTTCAAAAATAAGCTTCACTCGCTCACTTGATGGAACACATAGATGGCCCAGAAGGAACAGCAACATGTCCTGAAGATGGAAATTAGTGACAGTTGTGTTTGTGCCCAACATATGGTAGGTGATGGAAAAGTATGGATATTTCTCATAGAGGTGGGGCCATCCAGAGGTCTCATGTCTGCAAGAGTCTAACACTATGGTGAGTTCCACGACTGGAGGTCAGCTGAGGAAATTAGCGACACAATTTGTACTTCTTGTCTTATACTTGATGTTGAGGTGGAATTGTTGCAAGTATGTGGACCACTTTTGATGGAAGTCATTCTGCAATTCACCTTGTGTCTGCATGAAATGCAATGGATTATGATCAATGTGGAGGATTGTATCCTTCCTGATAATGTAATGCCTCCACTGGTGGCGTTGTTGGTAGGGCTAGCCACTTGATGACCTCCATTGATATGAGGTTATTTTGGCTACCGCTATCAATGATGAAGTGCAATGGATTACCTTTCACCCACATATGTGAATGAAAGAGGCATTTGCCTTCCTATAGCTCATCAGGTTAATCAGTCTAGATCTTGGTGGTAGAAATGGTGGAATTGGATTCCTCATCAATGGTACATCTCCCATTTTCTAGTTCTGACTCAAAGTCAAAACCCACATCTACTTCATAGGATTTCACCTCATCCAATGACTTCTTTGAGTGGAAATCACCAGTGTTATGCCAAGGTATCTTATGGAAGTCGCATCTCTTCCCGTTATCTTTCTTCATATTTCCATTGTCCTTCTTCTCTTGTGGATTAGACTGGTTTTCCTAAGGCTTCCCATATTTTCTTTGCCCTTTGTTCTGCGGGTTGGGGTTTCCCTTGCCTTGATTCTTGTATGAGGGGTTCTCAAAACCAAACTGTTGCATCTTTTGTTAATATTATTCTCTATTTTGACGGCATATTGATAGGCCACAACCAAGGTCGATATGTCCAAAATTTCCATTTATGTCTAGATGTATCTATGTATACCCCCACGGTACTTGAGCACCAGATTTCACTCAAAATATTTGATACCCAAATTGGTGTGTAAGGTATGGAAGACATTGGTGAAATTTGGCACTGTTTGATCTCTTTCAGCTCGCAGTGTACTGGTCCATCTTGTATACATGTCATCATAAATTCCATCAGGGTAGTATTGTTCCTTAATAGCATCCCTGAAGGAACCCAAAGTGGGTGCAACTACAAATAATGTGGATCCCTCTATTTCCTTTTGCTCACAGAAAGTCTCCCACAAATATCTGACATGGGGGATGACCTTGAGGAGTTAAAATGTAATATTTTATCTATTAGAAAAGTTATGGATAGAAAAATACCCTTCTAGAAGGTTTAACCATTTATCTGCGACATATGCATCTATTTGACCTTCAAATATAGGAATATAAAAAATTATGTGTACCTTAAAGGGAGTGGTGCCTCCGCTTGAGGTAGATGTGTCTCTTATCAGTAGCAATCAAATGATTTGTGAAAATTGTTCCATTATCTTGTTCCTCTATCACTCGAGGGATTCCTCGAGCAATATTTTGAAAGGATCTCTTGTCCTGTCATATTCATTTTCACCCACCATGGAATTTTTCTTGGACGTGCGAGAGCAGTTGTCCTCAAGAGAAACAAGCTCAAGACCCAACTCTCTATACCTTGACCTCATCATGGACATGCACTAAAAACAAGGAGCAAACCGCTCTTATACCATTGATCCAGATTTATGAGCGGAACGAAATGAAAACACGGATTTGTAATATTAACACAGAGATGCGGTGAATAACAACAGAGATACAGTAAAACTTGACATCTATTAAATACAAAATATGTTGAAACTTGTTGGTTATTACTCCCTCTTCCTACTCTTGGGCTGACCCAGGTTTTGATCTGAACAGGTTTCCAACAAAACACTCTAAAACTATCATCCCTCCTGGTAAACCAGAAGGCAACATAGCCCACATAATGTATTGCACAGTTTCACCCGAGATAGTCTTATGGGTGACTACAAAGATCATATGCTTACAGTATAGGAAAGAGTGTGGATCTAGGATTTCAATTCATCTTCTTAGGCCTTGATCTAGTAGTTCTTCCTATTATTCTTAGTATTCATTCATTTGTTAAGTCTATGCATGCAATTTAATAGATCCAACATAAAACAGAGCTCACTGACTTATCCATTCATCCATTCATCATCTAACTACTTACAGAAGGTAAACATGCAATCAATCACAACACATAACACAGGTGTTACCGTGGTTCACCCCCTCCTGGGCTATGTCCACAAAGATTTGATTTCTTATGCTCTTTTATTTAGATTTATGTAATAGATGGTGTCACGTGCACTATAATCCCAATCATCCAGTTACAAAATTAGTTCCACAATCCTCTATGAGGATGACTATATCGCACCAAGCTCCTCAACCTATGATTTAACCCTCAAGATCTAGCTACTTGACCCTCCTACAGCTCAACAACTTACAGAAATGGTATCAGATCTTATAGTAGTTCTTCTAGCCAAGCAAAACGGTATTCTCTAACATTCTGGAACCCCGACCTAGACCTCCTAGGTACTTATTTATACTTGTTTTTGGCTTATCATCCATTACAATCTCTTAAAAAATCCCTAACCCTAATGTGGTTAGGTTTTCCTACATGTGCACCTTGCATGATTTCCTCCTTTGCATGCGGATTTCCCTCGCACGTGCTAGTTTTCCTTCCAGTTGTATTTTTCTAATTTAAGCTTTACTTTCCAAAATTGAATTCTTCCTTAAAATCGTCCTGCACCCAAAATTCCCCCAACACTGACATGTGGCTCGTCCCAAGCCACCTAGGCAGTGCATTCTCCATCGACAGCCTCTGCTAGGCTGTGGAACTTGTCTGCAAGTTCCCTTTCTCTTGTCTGGACCTGTGCAGCCTTCTCTGTGAGCGCTTCCAATGCTTGTGTTGTGATTTCCTCCTAGATCATGGTTGTGTACTATACCTATGATTGTGCCATGTTCTTCTTCTCATCCTCCAACTGCGTGATCATCTCCACTACTTTCTCTTGAATAGTTTCCATCTACGCCTATCTTTCTTGCTTATGCGTCCACACTGCTTTTAACTCTGCCTGCATCTTCTTCATAGACTGTATTCCTTTCAGATGCTCGGTGATGCTGATTATACTTTTCCTCTGCTTGAGGTCTTGGATTGCTACGCTTATTCTTTATTCCTCTTGGTCCCACAGCTGGACTTTCTCATCCTCCTCTAGCATTTTCCAAAGTTGTGTTTCTTTGTCAAACAATCATGCTGCTATGTTGACTTGTTTCTCCATTTATTCTAATTGGAGTGAAACTTCTTCTTTTCTTTGCTCTCGGACCTTAGGTGAGTTCATGGGACTGAGATTCTCTTTTATCTCCTCGATCTATTTAATGTACTAGTAAATTGTCTGCACAACGAGGTTGGTCTTCTCCTTTGTGCTTCTCTCTGTTGCCTGGGAGATGTTGGAGATTCATTTGTATGTTGTTTTCAATCCCTGCTCTAGCCTATATGTGTGTTCCTTCTCCTCTTCCTTTTCAACAGTCAATTGGTCGCATTTGATCTGGAGAATCTCTACGACCCCTCTTCCCACCTCTATATTTTTGGCATCTGCGTGAGCCCTAGAGTGTACTTACTGCATGACACTAGATTGTATCCCATATAAGGCCTTTGTGGGGATCCGTGGCATCACCAACTCTACTTGTTCCACCTCTTCTAGGGTTTTTTTCATCATCTCCTGATCGAAGCTGATCATTTGACACGTTATCGTGAATCTCTCCCTACCCTAGACGATGAATTGCACGGTCTCCTCACCTTCTCTTTGCACAGGTAGCCTCTATGTCCCCTCCTATGGTCGTGCAGTGGCCTATGACTCAACCTAGTTCCGTAGATGTTGGATGTTTGTGTGAACCTCTAGCATCTTAGCCATAATCTTCTTTCTTTGCGCCTATGTTGTTCTGACCACTTCCTCTCTCCTATCTTGGACCTTATCTGTGACGAGCTTTGCATCATCCCATGTGAGGGAGATGTCGGGGTCCTCTGTTTCATACTTCCTCCTTTTGCATGCATATTTTCCTTGCGTGTGATTCATTATCGTTTGTGAGGGTTGTGCATCTGTCATTGTTTCTTTGTCTCCTTCCTCTTGAGCCTGTATGGTCACCTTTGGCCCCATCTTCACCAGACTTCCTATTCTTGTTGTTGTGGGCGTTCTCTGCAGCCTTTTTGGTAACCCACTTCTCCCACTTGGTATCATTCATGTTTTAGTTATTTGAGTGTTATCCATCGGGCTACCTGTCCTTGTTGATGAGCCTTCATTGGAATTTTCCTTAGGCTTGGAGGAATGTGTCGTACCTGTCCTCATAGTTGATTTTGTTGTAGGTGAATTCCACTCCACGAGCCAATCCTGTATAATCCACTCCACCTCTTCTCTAGTGATGCAATATTGCATCTTCAACCATTCCTTTTTGGGATCCCTCATGGCTTGGATCCATAGGTGATGTCAGGACGCCTTGAATTTAGCTATCCCCTCTGTTTATTGTGCGACCTCCATAGGTATGTGCCATGTGTTTGTTGTGCATTGTTGGATTTCTTCTAGAATCATGGAAAACACAATGGCATTTTCCTGTTGCGTCTTTTTATTCTTCTCCTACTAGAGAGACTCATACCTGGTTTCTTAGCACTTCCCTACCTTGTCCAGGAATGTTGAGAACTTAGGATTCTGCCACCCTGCCAGAGCTATCAATATAATTAACCAGGAGTAATGGAACTCAGTTCCATTATCCTACGTGTCGCAATAGTCAAGCAGGAATTGGTTCAGCAGGTACAATGCCCAGCTGAACTTCATTCCCTTCGTGCATTACATTGCTACTATGATCACTCATGTTGGAGCTTCCTCTCTAAGACATTTTCTTAGCATCTTTCACGCCATTATCTTACTAGAGAATCTTGTGGCATCACTATTGATTTCTTTGATAATTATGCCTCTATTCCCCTTGGTCGTGTCGAACTGTGCCTTCACTTGTTCCTCAAGTTATTTCTCACAAACTTTGTTTTTCAATAAGTCTTCCGACAACGTGTCGATTGTAGGAAATCCTGTTATTTTGGAAATTAACACCACGTTGATCTGTACTGGTCTATCCATCCAAAGAATGCCTCCATGGACCCGGGAGACCATTTTCTTGACGCAAAGACCGACATTCTTACCATGCTCAAAATGCGGTATTTCCAAGAGGTTCGTTATACCTGAGTTACACATCCCCGTAATCCACTGTGTGGGCTCTAGCACTAACCTTCCTAGGGGTTTAATCTCCCATGTGTTGATCATATAGTTTTCCTCTACCAATTCTGGAAAATTTTTCCATGTCACGCACGTCATGGTATTTGTACCTCAACTTTGGTACCTTCCCTGACATGTCATCGAAAGTGGGGATTGTGTCTGGAAGGAATGGAAGGGTACTTTCCATTCTGTCAGGGGTCTTTCTTTTCTGCCCCACATCAAATATTCCTGCCTCTGTTTCTTTTGTTCCCTCTTCTTCCCCAGCTGACTCTAGCCTATCGGTGATGTCTTCGACCAATACTTTGTCTTATGCCTGGGACTGTCGTGGTCCCACTGTGTCAACTGGTCTCACAGGCATCTCGGGGTTTGGGTTTTAACCCTTGTTTTGGACCCCAGAGATCTTCTTTATCTCTCCTTGTTGTGTTGTAGGGAGCTCTTACTCGACCTGCAACAGGATAATTGATTATGGGTTTGAGGTGGTCACGTCCTCGAGCTCGACTATATTCTCATGTTGTTTCATCCTCTCTTTTCACCTTTGGCCTTGTCGGGTGACCCTAACAAACTAGCTTGGTGACCCAAACTTAGGTGGAGTCATCCTTTGTAACTATTGTGACCTCGGCTTGCTACTTCAACGATTGAAAACTAGGGCACGGGTTCTCTTTCTCACGCTAATCTCAAAATTTTCTAAGTGTTGAATAACTCTACACTTTTCTGCCTTTTATATACCAGGTTATGTTCACTTTTTCTCTTTTTGTGCATTTGTGCCAAGTTTACTTTTCACTGTGCGCGGTCTTCTGATGTCTGTCGTGATAATTACTACGTGATACTTTCCCCATTGTTTTTGTGTTTTCTCTGTTTTCTATTTTTGTATTTCTTTTTTCCTCTTTTTCTCCATTTTATATATTTTTTGTCATTGTTCTCTCCTAGCTTCTCCTATAATACACTAAGTACATGTTCTTCTTACTGCATTGTAACTTTTAATTGCTAGGAGGTTGGTTGTCCCTGTACAGTTTCAGTCGACTCCCATTGATCAGTCCTTTCAGTTATGTGCCTCCCAATTATTTTAACTGTACAGATCCCCCATATGTGACAGTATTCACTTCATATGGCCCCATCCAATGCATTCTGAATTTACCAAGATGTTAAAAAACTTTATTGTCGTAGAGAAAGACTAGGTCTCCCTCCTTGAAAGTCTTCCTCTTGATATGTATATCATGCCAAGATTTTTCTCATTCTTTTTGTACTTCTTAGTGAAATCCTGCCAGAATCCTATCCTCTTCCATATCCATTAGGTTATTTAGCCTTTCCTTTACTACGCCTTTTTCTATCATGTTGGTAATTGTTGCTACATGCAGACTAGGTACCAGAAATTCGAATGGTGCTATTGCTTCATGCCCATACACCAATCTAAATGGTGTATGTCCTTTCATCTTCTTACATGTAGTCTTGTATTCCCGTAGTACTGTTGGTATTTTCAAGTCCCAATCATCCCTGTTAACATTGCAGATATTTTTCAGAGCATTCTCCAAGATCTTATTGAAGGCTTCTACTGTTCCATTTTCTTGAGGATGGTATGGTGTAATATTATGATGATAGACTTCAAACTCCTCATTCATGTCCTTGATAGTACTATTGATAAAGTGAGTACCTTGATCACTCATCAAAATCCTTGGACAACCAAATCTAGTGATCACTTTCTCAAACAAGAAGTGTGTTGTTGTCTCTTCGCTGGAGTCTTTGACTAGTGCTTCTTCTTCCCATCTTGTTAAGTATTCTATCGAAGTAATGATATATCTCACTCCTAAACTTTTTTCTAGTGGATGGATTGGCCCCACAAAGTCTATTGACCATTTTTCAAATACCTGCAAGGTTACGTGTGGTCTTAGGGGCATCTCATCCCTTCTATTAGGTTTACCAACCCTTTGACAGACATCACATCTCTGGCAATATTCCTTAGCATCTCGGTGAATTGTTGGCCACCATAGGCATGTGTGCAATACCTTCTATATGGTATCTTTTCCTGCATAGTGTCCTCCAGCTATTCCCTCATGATCTTCTGCCAAAATTCTAGGCCTTTCATGTTCTAGTACACATCTTCCCAAAATGTTGTATGTGTCAATTTTGTATAAGTGTCCTACAATCAATTGATAGTTTTCAACTTTGAATACCATATTTTTATCATGCACAGTGTTAAAATCTTGTGGCACAGCCCCTGTACTCAAGTATTCAATGATGTCAACAAAATATTTTTCATCTACTTGGACTGAAAATAACTGTGCATTAGGGAAGTTGTATTCCAAGTTGGTAGGTTCTTCTCCATTGGTTACCCTTGAAAGGTTAGCGCAAGGAGTGAAAGGAAGATGGACTTATTCTAAGTACTAAATATCATAATATATAATGCTATCAAGAGCACAAGCGAGACCTAGATAGTCGGGTTCGCAGTAGAAATTTCAAAGGTTGAAGCCTTTGAACACTGAAAAAATATTCCAAGGCGGAAGAAATCAAAATCTCAGGAGGAGGAGTGACAACAGTCTTGAATTATTTTGTGGAAAGGATCCTGGATTGTTAGATCTACATCCAGTGAATGAAGGAAGTGCAGAGGAGAGGAACAGATCCCATCTGTTGGATCTGAGTGCTAAGGACCAACAACTGTTGGATCCGAAGGTAAGTGCACAAGCTTCAACCCTTGTGTGCACAGAAGGATTGACTTGTCAAACACCTGAAGTCCCGAAGTGAGCAGGGACCATCCATCGTCGAGGAAGATAGGTGGTGCAAGATCCACAAATATGGAAGTTTGTGGACGAGGAGGAGGTGAAACACCCAAAGTAGGATCCTGACCGTTGATCACCAGAAGGATACGTGTCAGTGGGTCGTGAGACCTAGAGGGAGGAAAAGGTGGGGTGTTGAAACACCTGAAGCACGAATAACTGAAGAGCCGAGAGTCGTTGATCTACAAGACAACACTTGTCAACAGATTGCGAGCTCCGGGTAAATTGTAGTGGGGTTCTACTTGAGAAATGAGACTGTCGAAACCTGAAGAGACGAAGAGGTCTGGACTGTTAGATCCAGAGGGACACATGGAGGCATATCGCAAGCTTCGGGTAAGTTTCATTTGAGTTTCGGTTGAAAGTTGAAACTTCTGAAATCCAAAGACCTAAAGTGAATCTGGGTCATCCAATCTAGAGGAGATGTGGCATAAATCCGAGGAATCCAGGTAAATATATGAAGTAATCCTCGATCGTCAGATCAGGAGGACACACATCAGTGGATTATCAACTCTAGATAAAATCCATTGGGGAAGGCGAGAGTTGAGATTTGAGATTTCTGAAGTCTGGAAATACGAGATGAAGAGAGTCATCGATGTGAAGGTGGACACGCGGAGCTAGATCTATATCTCTAGAGGAAAGTGGAGGAGGAAAAGTTCTAAAGACCTGGAGAAGATCTTGATCATTGATCATAAGGGAGTTGTAGGACCATTGAACTGGTTGAGGAGACCAAAGTCCTGAAGCGGGAGCACAGTCGTTGATTAGGGAGGATACATGTCAGTAGATCTTCCACTCCAGAATATAACCAGTCAGTAGTGGTGAGGATTTGAGAATTGAGATTCCCGAAGGGAAGATCCACGAAGGGGATCTTGGCTGTAGATTCGGGGAGACAGGTGGCAGTAAATCTTCCACTCTGGAGGATTTCCATATGGAGGAAGCGAAATTTTGAGAGCCAAAACCCCGAAGTCTGGAATCACGAATAGATCCCATCTGTTGATCTAGGAGGGACAGATCTAGTCCGTAGATTTGAAAGGCGCGGATATGAACCGTCAGTTCGGACATTATCATCAAGATTGCGAGATCGATGATTCTATAGCATTGTGGGGACAGGAGTTGCATGGACGTTAAAAATCTAAGAGCGGGCCGCAATCGAAACCACGGTATTGGGAAAAGGATACGTGGAAGCTGGAGGTGAATTGTGGGGAGAAAAGAGAGTTGGTCTCAAACCACTCTTGCTCGCACCCAATCACGTGTTTGCGTAAGGACACAGCTCGAGGACACATGCGAAGAAGGGCCTTAGAAAAAGGAGCTTGTTGAGCGTGAGAAGTTGAGATTTTTGAAGGCCAGAAACTCGAAGTAAATTAGGGTCGTCGATCTGAGAAGGGAAATCGACGGTATGGAATCATTGCGGGGAGAAGAGGTGAAATTAGCAAACGTGCTAGTTCACAGGCCACAATGCATTGAAGTCGTTGATCTCATCGGGATAGGAGATCAACGGGCACGACCAAAAGGAGATCGAGTGAGCACTTTCAGATTTCGGGGATAGGGTTCTTCCGTAAAGGGTGAACACATTGGTGGTATAAAAAAAAATTTAACCGCTGATCAACGGTAAAATTGATAACGATCAAATCATGGCCATAGAAACCAGGCAGGTCTGACAGGACCTGCACACATAAGGAAAAGGGACCTGTGTATAGTTGATTTGGGTTCAAAGAGGAACCCGAAGAGTCGATCCAACTCATAAGAGAGAAATATACTAGAACGTGAGGTCACAGAAACCCAAGAGGGTAGGGGGGTTGCATCACAAATGCTATAGGGTGGTCCAAATCTCCTGCTCCTCGCTGCACCAGAATTTCTCCAAGTGTTATAGTTGATGCATCTACATGCACATGAAAAGTCTTTTCCCAATATGGGAATACTAGAATAGGTTTTTTGACCATATGTTCTTTTAGGGTGTCCAAACCTTGTTGACAGTCCTCATTCCACTGAAATTCAGTATCCTTCTTTAACAGTTCTTCCATTGGCGCAGTGATATGTGCATATCCTTTTATAAATTTTATGTAGTAGCCTGTATGTACCAATGTTGCTCACAACTGGCGCACTGATTTTGGTGGTGTTAAATTAACAACGACTTCAATATTAGTAGGATCCACCAATAACCCTTGTTTACAAACTATATGTCCCAATAGTGTTCCAAAAGTTGTCCCAAAGATGCACTTCTTGATATTCAATAATATCTAACAATGCCTACATCTTTCCAACATTATCCTTAACACTTCTACATGGTCCTTTAATAGAATATATACAATCTAATCATCCAAATACACTTCTAAAAATTGATGTATGAACAACTTAAAAGAAGCTATGACTACCCTTGAGAATATGGTTGGTGCATTCTTCAACCCAAAAGGCATAACTGTGTATTGATAGGATCCCCATTCTGTTGCAAAAGTGGTCTTGTACCTATCTTCTGGGGCTATCTTGATCTGATGGTAGCCTGAGAATCCATCTGTAAATGAATAAGCTTCATGGACTCCCACATTCTCTAAGACTTCATCTATAAAAGGTGTAGGGAAAGGGTCATGTAGGCAAGCATCATTCAATTTCCTCATATCTACACAAATCCTTATCCCCCCTTGTTTCTTCTCTTGAACTACCATAGGGCTTATCCATTTAGATTCCTCCATTGGTTCTATGATACCAACTTCCAACATTCTATCAATTTTTTCTTTCACTTTTTTCATATATATTGGATTTTGTCTATACTCTCTATGTTTGATAGATCTAGCATCAGGTTTGAAAGGTATCTTCATCTCTCCTAGCTCTCATGATATGCCTTTCATCTCCATAAATTTTGTTGGGAATAGTTCATTGTACTCACGCAGTAACTCTGTTATCCTTTCTACTGTTTGTTCATCTCAATAGTCTCCAATGTTGGCCATTTGGGGATTCTCAGCTGTCCCAATGTTGACTTTATTTACCTTGATAGGTGCAACAAATACTTGAGATTCCAAACATGGACCTTCCACCTCTCTTTCCCCTTCAATTTTTGTAATATGAATATTGTGTGGGTCGTCTTCCTCTGGTCCTTCTTCTTCCACATGATAGCAAGACAGTAATTCTTTGAATTTTTATCTTCTTTGTTGTTAGTATTTTGTCACAAGTGAAACCTATGGTTCATCAATAAATATCACCCCTCTTATTTGTTTGAGTGGTGAATCCATGTTGGGGTTATTATGTTCAAATGAGAAGGTTACTATGAAATTTTGTTGTAATGTTTTCCATTTTGCAGTGCCTCTGCGCAGTTCCTGGTCTACATACCAGTTTGTTGGAATTTTTTCCATTGTATGGATGAAGTGATGAGGCCATTCCTCTGTTGGTATCATCCTCCATTGTGTCTTTCATTTCTCCAAAACAAAAATTGGTGTCCCCTGCCCATCATTTCTCTGCATTTTATTGTTTCCATGTTATGCGTCGAATCTGATGCGTAGTAGTCGCTTACATTGGTACCAGTCCTTAACTACCTATTTGTGCACACCCCACCATCTTTCAAGTGTTTCCTTGAGTGAAATGTCCAAGGCTAAGAGCCTCTACTTCTCTAACAATCCATCTATGTATCTTGTTAGGAATTCTTCCAAGTCATTTATGCCATGAAAACTGGGAGGCTCTCTTATCTCTATACCCACCCATCTTAGTGTGCGGTCTATTCTTGCGCACCTTATTGTGGACACTTCATGTAATATATGTTGCCAATTTTCCAACCCTGTATCTAAATCATAAGCACAAGATGTTATTCTCCTCCAGTTGAGTACTCCATCTATGGTTGTGTTGACATAATCTTCTTCACGCATGGTTGTTCTATATAACTGGTTTATTTTCTCTAAATCCAAACAAGTTGGTTCTACGAACCTTTCCCATTTTGAAGGGTCTAATAGCGCAATCACTATGCATTCTACTGATTCAAAGTTCATATTCCTTGTCTTCAAGTTGATTATGGCATGGTTATCCCAATCCAATCCAATAAATATTGGATAAGGTGTTGTACCATCTACTATTTCTATCACTTCAAAGTCTGCCTTAGTGCACACTCCATCCAGATCTACCATCATACCCTTAAGCCTTCCAATTGGTAGAAATCTGTGTTGGTTTGCTAGCTTCATTTGGAAAGGTGAGTAGCCTAATGTGGGCTCTCCCATACATTTCCATATCTTCTTAGGTAAGACGTTGACCTTAGAGCCTAAGTCTAATATAATGTCTCCCATATTGAAATCTCCAATGTTGGCATTCAGTCTGAATTCTCTGCTTGTCCTCCTTCTCGTATGGAGGTGATTGACTGTTTTTTGTTCTAACTTCCTGTCTTCCTCTGTGTTACATCTTTCTAATATATTTTGAAAAAATTTAACGGATGATGGGTCCTTCAGTATATTAACACATGATTGCAGAAAAGTCTTTATGGTACTTACTTGTGCTATAGGTGGTACTTCGCGGGTGTGATCCATTGATAAGGGCATCTCGTACATTTGTGCATTCTGAGTATGTTGCACAATTAATGTAGACACAACATCTTGTGTGAGGAACTCCTGTATGGCCTCCTTGAATGTTTATTTTTCTTTCCCCACATCAAACTGTTTCTATGACTCGGTATTCTTCTTAACCAATTGGTGTTGCATTGGCTCCTGTCTTACTGTGCCAGCTCATGTCTTAGCACCTCCATGCGTAACTATGTTGATATTTCTTCCATCATCCCTAGCTTCTATAGAAATCCACTGAAGATTATGATTGTTATGGTTCCTTTTTTCTTGATCTTCCCCAAAAGTGTTGGGCATTCCTCTATATCATGGTCTATTGCACATGTCACAGGTGGAAGTGGAAATTCCCTTGCATAATGTCCTGGTTGTTGGAAATTGTGGCACACTAGTGGACCTCTGTCTCTTCCAAATCCTCCTTTACATCATCCTCCACCTCTATATCCATGTCGATCTTCTCATGGTACGTTGTATAGAGGCCCCTAATTATAATGTGCGGTGTTATACTACGATTGTGCAATGTTGTACTGTTGTTGTGCATTATTATATGAAGGTGGTACCTGGTTGAACTATGGTGTAGTTTTCTCTATCATCATCTCTTCTTGCACCCTATAAGTATCTGAATTTATTTCCCTCATCAGGTCAATTGTCCTACAATCTTTGTCATCATGACCCACTGATTTGCAAAAATTGCAGTATGAATTCTTGGGTATTGTCTGGTACTTATGCATCATTGGACAATGATATGGGTCATGCCCATGTGTTTTACATATCTCGCACCATGGTCCTCCTGTTGGTAATGGGTTTGGTAGCCATGTTTCCACATACTGCGCAAAAGTTGGGTACTCATTCTCGTGGTATCCTTCTATCCTGAATGTAGTACACCAAACAAATTTTCTTTTCTCTTTTCTCTTATTTTGGTTCAGTTGAAATGTGATGTTGTTCAGATCCTCCTTTATCTCTTCTATTGATGGGTATGTATTATGATATTGATTCTCTTCTAGTTGTAAGATTTCCTGCAAAGCCTTTGCCTGAGTTTGAAACTTTTGTTGCCTCAAAGGCTATTTCATATGCGGTAGTAGTGAATTCACAAAGAGATGTCTATGTTGCATGTCAGTCATGAAATAATTCAACTTACCCTTCAATCATTTGAACCTATAATCAATCTCCCAAACATAATCACATGGTTTCTGTCTTATTTCAGTCATCTCATTCATGTACTGATATTATGAAATGGGATTCTGAAATTCATTTATCATCAACTTCTTCACATCTACAATAGTCTGTGTTCTTCATGGTGGACTGTTTATAGCTAGACTCATGTACCAATCCAACGTGCGATCTCTTAGTGTGATAGCTAACTACACAATTTTTGTATCATTGTCTGTGATCTGTTTTTCTTCCTAGATATTCTCACATATGAACAAGTTCTTTTTCAGGATCCTTTGATGCCTCTGCCTTGAAATTTGGTAACTGGATGGTGGGATCATGTCCTGCCATCTTGAACTGTGATGAACTACTACTTTTGCGTGGTGTAGATATTTGATTGCTACTTCCTAAACTGACTCCTCCAGTAGTTGCTCCTTGATTGGATTCACTTCATGTTGTCTTTATTCCACTAAAATTCAGTTGTCTAAATGGTGGTGTTCTTTCTGGTGTATCAGTCGCACATGCGGTTATGAGTTCCACACTAACACTAACATGAATATGAGTTATGCCTTTTGTTTCTACCTTTGGACCTCTTTTCTTCCTTTCATATGTTGCAAGCAGGATTTCCTCAATATTCTCCACAACTCGGAGATCATCTACCTCTTCTTCATCACTTCCCAATCCCTCTCTATATGTTATGGCACTCTTCTTATTATTCATCATATATTGGTAGGGAACTCCACTGCGCGTTTTTTCAGTTGTTTCCATGACCAACTTGATCTGATCTTCGTCCATCATGATTGGGTCCATGGCCTACTCCTTCTTTCCCTTATCCATTTATTCCTCCATTTCTCCACCTTTTTTCAGTGCTTCCCCCCTTCCCCCATGCACGTAGGGAAGTTTAGTTGTTTTCTTCCATAGTCATTACACCTTTGTTATACAGTAATATCTTGATTGAAGTATAGAGCGATCTGATATACCTACCTCTAGGTCCTCTCAGAAAATCTTTCCCTACTGCATTGTAAGACTTCAATGTATCTACTGCAAATTATGTGATAAAACCTGCAACAATATTGTCTAACCAAAAAACTACTGCGCATGTGAATTTTTTGTTAACTTGTTGTAACTACGTGATCTCCACAAGGTTCCACTCGATCTGTTTGATTCGATTTGTAGGGTAGTTGTCTTTCAGCCTCAACAGCCATTCTTGCAACACATGTGGGAAATCACAGAAAAAGGCCTCATGTAGGTCGCTAAACATGTACTTGTCCAGGTATTTGTGCGGTGTTAACTTAGGGTTTTTGTTATCTTTCTGCGCAAATTCAAGCTCCTTTCTTTTCAACCAGCTTTTAATCTCTACCTTCTTTGGATTCCATGGTCTGAACATTCCTTTTTATACCTTCATTCTCTTTGTGATTCTTTCAAGGATCCCACTCACTCAATCCCAAGCATTTCCAGCCAACAACGGAACAAATTGTTGGTTATTAATATCCCGTCCTACTCTTGGGCTGACCCAGGTTTAGATGTGAACAAGTTTCCAGCAAAACCCTCTAAAACTATCATCCCTCCTAGTAAACCAGAAAGCAATGCAACCCACAAAATGTACTACATAGTCTCACCCGAGATAGTCCTATGGATGACTACAAAGCTCATATGCTTGCAGTCTAGGAAAGAGTGGGGATATGGGATTGTAATTCATCTTCTTAGGCCTTGATCTGGTAGTTCTTCCTATTATTCTTAGTATTCATTCATTTGTTAAGTCTATGCATGCATTTTAATAGATCCAACATATAATAGAGCTCACTGACTTATCCATTCATCCATTCATCATCTAACTACTTATAGAAGGTAAACATGCAATCAATCACAACATATAACATAGGCGTTACCATGGTTCACCCCCTCCTGGGATACATCCACAAAGATTTGGCTTCTTAAGCTCTTTTATTTAGATTTTTTTAATAGATGGTGTTGCGCGCACTACAATCCCGATCATCCAGTTACAAAATCGATTCCACAATCCTCTATGAGGTTGACAAGATCACATCAGGCTCCTCAACCTGCGATCTAACCCTCAAGATCTAGCTACTTGACCCTCCTACAGCTCAACGACTTACAAAAATGGTATTAGATCTTACAATAGTTCTCCTAGCCAAGAAAAACGGTATTCTCTAACATTCTGGAACCCCTACTTAGACCTCCTAGGTACTTATTTATACTTATTTTTGGCTTATCAACCATTACAATCTCTTACAAAAACCCTAACCCTAATATGGTTAGGTTTTCTTGCATTTGTGCCTCGCATGCTTTACTCCTTTTCATGTGGCTTTCCCTCACATGTGTTGATTTTCTTTCCAGCTATATTTTTCTAATTTAATCTTTACTTTCCAAAATTGGATTCTTCCTCAAACTCGACTTGCGTCCAACAAAACTGTAAAATGCAGACTGAAAAAATTTTGCTTGAATGGTGACATCCTATCTCTGAGAAAAGATGTGGTGGCTACTCTCATTCGTAAGAATATTATTGCAATGAGGATATAACCCTAGGAGATGAGGCGCCAAAAGTCATGTTGGCCCCGTTGGGGTAAGTTGGTACATCAACTTCCTAGGGTCATAACTTTTGCATACGATATTCGTTTTAGGCGTACAATATATCGTTGGAAAGGTATATATGAGGAATACACATTACACCATAAAAATCTTACTTTTATTATAGTTGTACTATGGTGAGACCTAAAAACAACCCTGAAAGTTCAGGACCAGAAAACTAGGAAAAAATTGCCAAACTGAAAAAAACTGCCAAGATGAGCTAGTTGGAATAGGTGGGTGGCCATTGATATCCACCTGGATCAGACTCTTATAAATATTCAAAATGACCTGCTACTACTTTTTATTGGTCCTTCTACTCTTAGGGTTTAAACCTCAATTAATGGCTACCATTCATCTCTAACTCTGCAAGATTAGTGAAACATGTGAGAGTGAAACTAAAAATGGTTTCTTACTAATTTTGTCTCTTTCACTTTGTGGAACCACTCCCCTTTGTATCTATCTTCTCTATACGATTAATGGGGCCCGAAGAGTGGAAAATATATTTCATTAAGGTCCATGTGGCGATTGATTGGTGTAGTTGGATGAAAACTTCCAGGGGTGTAGTGAGATTATCCATGGTTTCCTTCAATAACTTATTCTACATATTTGAAAAATATAGATTCAACTAATATTCCTAGGGACATGGAAGGCCATGACATTTTATATTTCCAATGTCACCCATCAAGTATTTAATGGGTTTTTCTATTGTATAATTCCTACCATCAATGTTCCTCCAACTTTTCAATTTGTTAGCACAAGTATCAATGCCCATAGATACAAACATTTGATCCCTAAATTCAAATAGTTCCAAGGCTCGAGCTAGGATCTTATTAAGGATACAGTTTACTATCTCAACCATTGTATTCTTGTGCTCCAATCTCCTCCTAGTCTTATTCGGATATTTTGTTACTTTCTTGTGAAGGCCATCAAATTCTAGGTAGTATTGCACGTGTTCTCTAAGTTTAGGAGTGATATTAAAGACATAATCCTAAATTGTGCTCTTGACATACTTCATAGCTACCTAAAACCTATCAGTTTCCAAGGATTCCTCATACTTTGTCCTCCAAACATCTCTTTCTTTTGTTAGGGCTTATGCTCCCTTCTTCTCGTCATGCCACATTTTATATTTCTCTTCTGGCTTTTGGCCTTGCTTCTTTAAATATGATTTTCTCTTATCATCTAAACTTTGAGAGCTGGTGGATTGGATGAAAATTGTGTGGTTCTTTGCCTTCCACTTCTCAACTTCCTTAATAAGGAGTTGTTCAATTTTCTACTAGAGTTGCACCATGTTGTCATCAATAGTCCCAGGAGTCACAATATTGAAGGTGAGGGCCTTGTTCATTTTTCCCAAGGTGACTTCATATTGTATGGACTTGATATTATTATAGGCCTTATATATATATATATGTGTGTGTGTGTGTGTGTGTGTGTGTGTGTGTGTGTGTGTGTGTGTGTGTGTGTGTTTTATTTTCTCAACGTCCAAAAATACCACCCTTTCCTTTAAGGATTGATTTTTTGCAATAAGAATAAAATTTTCATTTCTCAAGTAATTGAATTCATTAGTCGATTTATGCTTCTCTTATATCATCTACTAAGTCAAAGGAAAGAATGGTGCTCCATGGATACTATTTAACACTTTTTTCCTATGTTCCCTCTCTTTAAGGAGTAAAACAACTTCAATAGCTTCTTGTTAATCCCTCCCTAAGGAGACTAACCTACTCTCTAGCTTCCCTTTTTCCATATCTAGGGCCTTTACCTTGGTAGTCAAGAAATGATTTTGAGTGATGGTGGGTGTTGGGTGCCACTACCATTTCAACAAGCCATCCACCCTTATTTTTTATTAGAACCTTTCATTTTTTACAATTTCCACTAGAACAATGGCATAATATGCATAATAAAGGTAAAGTTGTTCTTGTTTGAAAATTCCTTATTTTGGTTTATAAGCATACATATTCAAAATTCATTTTACTCATTTGATTACCAGCATAGCAAATATTACAAGTAAACAATGTGTTACGAGTCCAATTTCATCATGCAGATGCTCCATCAAGATCAAATATACCACTTGGAAGCTGGTCATAGATATCTTAGGGTGGTGACATGTCCATTTTTTCTACATTATAGCAGCTCGCCACCTCAAAGTCAAAATACATTCAAATTAGCATTAGAGATCAGAAAAATTGCAGGAAATAGTGGAAGGACCTATAATTATGTTTCTACAATCCAGAGCTCAAAGTTGAATGGTTTGAATTGATTTCTCAATCAAGAAAATCAAGGGAACAACTTCAATAATCATAAGTCTATTATGTCTTATGCATAGTATGAGATATTATTGTAACTTCTTCACCTAAAGAGGAACCAAATACTATTCTAGAGATATTCAACCTGGTCATGTAATAATCTATAAAGACAAAAGTCAGAGGATTTAAATAGTTAGTGAGGATTTTGAAATTACTCTCAAAGAGTTATTTTTGTAACTTGTAATATTTGACAATTTTTTTATACAAGAAAGAGCTTTATGATCCACTCATGGTGTTAGAGTGCTCTTAATCTATTGAGTTTTATTAGGAAACATATCCCAAGAGGGCCCCTTGGTATGTGGTGATTTTGTTCAAATATTTTCATTAGAATTAACTTGCGTTTGTAATTTCTTCTTATTTATATATCTCTTGTAATCGAAGGCAATTTTATGTGATTTTATGTGATTTTATGTAATTTTCATAAATTGCAGGAAATTCAGTTTACACAAAAATTCCAGTAATTGTAGGAAATTCAATGTACACAAGAATTCTTATAATTGTCTAAAATTACAGGAATTATAGAATCACAGGAATTTCTATAATTGTCTAAAATTACAGGAATTATAGAATCACAAGAATTCCTATAATTGTCTAAAATTACATAAATTACCCCCTTTCTAATTCCTATAATCACATGTAATTTATGAATTTAGCAGTTAAGTTTGAAAGACGATTAAATTAGTGAGTGATTTTCATTTGAGAGTGAGATAGATTAATTTATCTTCCTTGCAAATCGTTTCTTTCTTGTACTTTTCATTTAAGTTTAAAATAAAACTATGAATCATAACTTAAGGTGACTCATTCGACTTTACATTATTTGACCAAACAGAGTATGAGTACAAATCTACACCTAGTGTTTGAATCAGTGTTGGAATTTCTACCAATTGAAGGTTAAATAAGTCCCTTACTCTTGAGAATAACCTTCAGACCTTGAATTAAACTTTGAAACTTCTTGCTTTAAGTCTACGTTAGATTTACTTTCCATGGGAATCTTAAGTGACTACAAAGTTAGTTCTGCACACATGGTGCTAACACCTCATAAGTTTACTTACCCTGGTTTGATAGATAAATGCTTCAGAATTTAGTCAATTAAAATACTTGACATTTTGGCGTCATTGTTGGGGATGTGTCGAGGAATTGGTTTTAGAAATCACAAGTTTTCTATTGTTTTTAGTTTACTATTGTTTCTAGTTTACTATTGTTTCTTGATTTTTCTTTTTGCAGATTTCAAATTTTTCTTCTTGCAAGTTTTCTGATTTTCTTATATAAATACAAAAAGGAAAAAAAATTAGGTTCTTGGAATTTTTCTGGCATCTTTTCTGTTCACACATTTAGGATGAGGAGTGAAGACGATAAGAAGAGAGGTAAAATCTTGCACATTCACTTTGTTGAGTATGCATGAGTCCTAGTCATGTGTGATTTGCATGAATAAATCAAGTAGACCTAGAGACAATAAAGGTAGGTTTGTTAAAACAAACAAACAAGTTGTTCCATCTATTTCAGAAAAAACAAAAGTTGTAGAAAATCAAAAAGTTTCGGAAAAATCAAACCTCCCAAAAAACCACCCACTAAGTGATCTACACAACCGTCTACTAAATCATCCACAAAACTACTCACTAAATCATCTACATAACCACCTACTAAGTCATCTACACAATCATCTACTAAATCATCCACAAAATTACCCATCAAAACATCCACAAAACCCCCACTACAAACTTTCTTATAGGTAATAAAATGGATACAGGGAAAATAATTGTTGTAGGAAGCTCAAAGCAAACACAAACTAAGGAAACTATTGAACATTTAGAAGATCCAGAGGACACACCAAAGGGTTAGAGTAAACAATTTTGTATATTTTGGGAGAATAATATTGTAGATGAAGAATTGCATATTGGGGGTAGAAGACCATATGGTGAAGGTGAAATAGGACCAAGAGCTGGGGGAAAAAGAGAGTGAGGACCAATAATTGGAGGAGAATGAGAAAAAATGATAGAAGGAGGAGGAGAAAGAGAAAGAGGACCGAATGATGAAAGGGATATAACAGGAGATGAGGAAGAAGAATTTACTTTAGGTTTTCCTATCCTAGACATGCATACAACATTTGGTAATGAGCTAAAAATGAAAAACAATCCACCTTTAGTTCTTCCTCATTTCTATGGTATGGATTCTAAAGACCCTGATGCATTCCTATTTGAATTTGATATTTTATGTCGCACATATGTATATACTAATGATGCTCACAAGCTTCAATTGTTTCTTGCCACTTTGAAGAGCACTACCTTAAAATGGTTTATGGTATTAGGAGAACGTACGATGGGATATTGGGACACCATGAGGAAAACTTTTCTTAAGAAATATCAAGCTTATTGAAAGCTATGGGATTCAAAAGATGACATTTTTAGAATGGTCGAGAAAGAGGATGAGAGTGTAGAGGACTATTTGGAGAGGTTCTTATACAATTTGCAAAAATCAAAACATAGTTCTTTAAATTTTGATGTTATTCGTACTATATTTTTAAAGGGAATTCGAGATGAATATATCGATATTATTAACATTATGGGATATAGAGATATTTTGTCTCTACCATTTGAAAAAATTTAAGACATGTGTAGGAAGTATTCCATAGGGAAAGCTAAGGATCGAAAAGGACAAAGAGACATTCTTTCAAAAGTCACTAAATCAACAACGAGTATTAGTAGGGTTGAAATCAGTAACTTGATAGAAAATTTCATAATTGAACTTATTAAAACATTAACTTCTCAATTTGATTTTTTTAATGCTAATAAAATACAACAAGATGAAACAACAAGCTTAGCTATTTTTTTTCCTAATTGCAGAAAGAAACATCCTAAAAATGATTGTCCACTAAATAGTGTTCATATTTGTAGGATTTGTGTAGAAAATCATGCAACAGAAAATTGTCCTTCACTGCCAGGATTGAAAGAAGTTTACAAAGGATATAATGAGGCAACATAAGCACTTTATAACATTTCTCCCATGCGACCTTGGCAGCCACAACCACGAGGTATGTCAAAAGATCCTTCTCATCAATTTTATGGATTTTCTAATCAAAATTCTACATAAACAACTTGGAATACTCTCATGCCATGGAAACAATGGTATCCTCAACAAAACCCTAATCATCCTTATCAAAAAACTTGGAGAGGAAACAATTATGGAAATTATCCATAGTATAATGTTCAACCAGAATATCAGACCCATTATCAGTCACCACAATTTGTTCCATAGCAATCTTATCCACAACAACAATTTTCCCCACAAGAACAAAAATACCAATCATTCCCACAATATCCTACAACCATACAACCACCAGTTTCATCTCAACCTCATCTCACTCAACCACAACCGATACAACTTCCATCATATCAAAAAACCCCTAGACCCACACAAATTCCTACACAACTAGTGGCAAACCCCAATAATCAAAAGGATAAAGTTGTTTACAATTTTGATGTAAACATTGTTCCTACTTATCTCATTGCCCTTGTGCGATTACAAGAAATTCCAGTATAGTTATATGATTTTTCTACACAACTACTGGAATTTCCTGCAAAATTACACGAAATTTTTTCACAGCTACAGGAAATACGTAGACCATTAGAAGAAATTAATTTGTGTTTAGGGAAGGTTGTAAATAAAAAACCATCCATTTTAATTGAGGAAGAAAAATAAGAAACTCTGTATCAACCTAATAAACATGAAAATACAATAAGTGAATCGTTTTCTCTACAAGAACAACCTAAATCCTCTTGGACAACACCTTTCCTTGAAAGGTTAATCACATAAAAACATGAAAAATCAAAAAATTCACTTGAGTTTAACCTTTTGAATGAATTGAAAAATATCAGCATTAAAATTCCCTTACTACAAGTCATATAATACATACCCATTTACGCTAAAACAATAAAGGAATTGCGCAATAAAAATACTGGAGGAAAAAAACAAGATCCATAAACAATAGAAGTGGTTGGGAAGTTAGCTAGTTTAAAGACTATTGAAGTCATGGCAGTTTAGTATGTTGATCATGGGATCTCGATAGTAACATTTTTTGTCAACAACATTTCTATTATGAACAATCTCATTGACTTAGGTGCAATAATAAATGTCATGACGATGGAGACTATGCAAAAATTATACATTGGCAATCTTAAACCCACCCCTACAGTCATAGAACTTCTAGATAGATCAAAGATTAAACCCAAGGTGATACTTGAAGACATCATTGTCTCCCTTGACTCATGGAAGTACCTGGTATATTTTATGATCCTCTAACCCAAATTTAATTTGGGTGGACATCCTTTGATTGTTGGGAGACCATGGTTACCAACAGTCAATGCATTCATCAGTTGTAGAACCGGTAATATGAAAATCACAAATGGTGCTAAAATAAAACATATTTCATTACACTCCCTTTCCAAATCAATGAATGAATTAGATCACGTAAAATGGTTAAATTAAATTGATACTAATGATGAAATAATTCAACCAATCTTGATCATTTCACAAACTTTAAATCTTAAGAAAAATATAGATGAAAATCAATTCAATCATTTTCTTTCTCATCCTGGTTTTTCTCCATATTTTAGGGGGCAGACAATAAATTTTGAACCATATACATCATATAGTTCTCAACAATATACATGATCATCAAATTCAAAAGCTTCATCATCAAATTCTGAACATTTTTCTGCCAATTATCTTGTTGGGTAGAATTTTCAAGAAACATGTACAATGGACAACTTAACATCTCTATTTCAAACTGTATTTCCTGTAAATTATGTATCAAATTCCTGCAATAAAGTTATTGAAATTTCTCTTGGAAAAAGATTAAACATCAATTCTGATCTTGATGATTTACAACAGAAAATTTCATTTTTAAAGAAATTTTCTAAATCTTTTGCTTGGGATAATACAGACATGTGGGGTATCCATCTAGATACTTGTACCCATCACATTTACATACAGGAAAATGTTAAACACATCAAACAACCACAAATATGAATGAACCCAACCTTAAAAGTCATTCGAAAAGGGGAGCTTCAAAAATTACTAGACATAGATTTCATATACTCTATATCATATAACCAATGGGTTTCACCCTTGGTAATAGTCCCCAAGAAGAATGAAAAATGGAGGGTATGTGTAGATTACATAGAACTCAATAAAGCTACATTTTAAGACCACTTCCCTCTACCTTTCATAGATGAAGTCATGGACACATTGGCTGGAAAGAAATACTTTTCTTTCCTTGATGGTTTCAGTGGCTACAATCAAATAAGAATAGTTCATGAAGACCAAGATAAAATGGCATTTACTTGTCCTTGGGGAACCTATTCCTACAAGGTATTAACCTTTGGACTTTGTAATGCACCTGCCACATTCCAAAGGGAAGTCTTGGCTATCTTTATTGATTTAATCGATGATTGTGTAGAGGTGTACATGGAAATGTTTTAGTTTATGGGGATACTTTTGGAGAAGCCTTGGGTAACTTGGAAAAAAATTTAAATAGGTGTCAAGAAACAAACCTTACCTTAAGTAATGAAAAATGTTTTATGATGTATACTGAAGGAATTGTTCTTGGTCATCATGTTTCAATTGCAAGTATTAATGTTGATCCAACAAAGATTAGTTATTATCAATTTACCAATTCCATCCACTTAGAAGGATGTGAGGAGATTCTTAGGACACGTGAGGTATTATAGGCAGTTCATAAGATATTTTACAAACATTTCCTCACCTTTATTTAAATTTCTTGCAAAGGATGTTGAATTTTATTGGAATACTAATTTCCAT
>ML784053.1:323175-339741 GCA_009831015.1 Picea engelmannii | reverse complement strand
CACCAACTGGATGGAAGCACCAACTTCCTGAATGTTCCAGCACCAACTGGATGGAAGCACCAACTTCCAGTTACACAGGCTCCAACCTGTATAACAAAGAACACTTGTTCTCCCTTGCACCACCCTGCCACCCTGGTTTCTCTAGCTGCAACCAGATGGAAGCTACAACTTCCTGTGTTCAATTTCTCACTTGAACCTCTGAGGACAACAGTCCTCCCGAGCACCTCCCAACCTCCCTACAACATGAATGGCTAAATAAATAGTCAACTTTACAGATAAGTCAGTTCTTACCAATCTTTCTTTGTTCTGTAAATCTGGTCTTCTACACACTGTTCTGCTGCTCTTCTCTTCCTCTGTCTATTCAGCAGGTATGCTCTGCATCAACTCGTTCTCTCATTGTACTCTACTTCAACTTCTCTTCATCATATTTTACTCTTCATTGAGTTTCTTCTCACTGTGCATCTTCTCCATCTCACACTGCACATCCTCCTATTTTTATTTTCTTACAATTTCATTCTTTTCTCATACAGAACCGCCAACACCACGTTGTTTGTCTCATTTTCTTTTATACACGTATTCATGGCGGTTGCACTTCGCATTTCCTTCAACAAAAGAAAGACAACTATCCGAGCAACCGAAACGCTAACTAATTTGCAATCATGAGTCTGTTTCGCTAACAGATTCGTAACTGAGGAGTTAACTGTGAGAGAGAACAGTAACCTTCCGATCATACTCCAATTTATCTGCGTCGTTGGATGTATTTTATTGACATTGCCTTTAAATCGGGTTTCGGCATTTTGGCAATCCTGTGTTGAGTGTCTTGACACTTCATTTCGTGATCTCCGAAGTTCCGATATAGAACTTTTCTGCACTAGCTCCTTCCCGAATATGACTATGGTCATAACCAAGCGCCTATGCAAAGAGCGCTTTCGCGATCTCTCATTTCGTGAATTTTAACACTATGCTTTGTTGACCCCAAGTCAGTGAAATTTCGATCGCTTTCCACATGTCCTGTGATTCGACGATCCAGATTTGATCTTGATTTAACGGCTCAGATTACGTCGCGATTTCAGGATTCTTGTGATTTTTTCTTGTCTCTCCATGTCGCGATTCGCGAAACTCCGATATGGTATTAGATCAATGGTCCAGATATGATCTTGATTTAACAGCTCAGATTACATCGCGATTTCTCATATCGCGATTTTGGGATTCTTGTGATTGTTTCTTGTCTCTCCATGTCACGATTTGCAAAACTCTGATATGAGGTTGGATCAACGGTCCAGATCTGATCTTGATTCAACGGTTGCGATTGAATCGCGATTTCGCAATTCTTGTTGAATTGTTTCTTGTCTCTCCATGTCGCAATCCGCGAAACTCCGATATGGAGTTAGATCAACGGTTCAGATCTGATCTTGAACTGACGGCTCAGATTAAATCACAATTTTGCATATCGCGATATCGGGATTCCTGATGTTAATAATCTTTGACATCTCCAACTCTTGATCCCCAAAACTTCGACAAGGACTGGAATCAACGGTCCAGATTAAAGCTTAATCTGACGGCTCAGATTGCATCATGATTTTGCATATCATGATTACACCCGCTTCTCCTTGTACCTTAAAGGGCGTGCGGGTTCTTCTTGATCCAACGATGGTCGGATCCTATGCTTGGATCTAACGGCTGAGATATGTCCTCCTCTACAACGATCTCTTCTTGTCTACATTAATATCTGATGATCCTCGTTCTTTCAGGAATTTTGAATGGAATCCAACGATCAGAGATTCTTCTCAAACTTTACGGGTCTTCGATCACTCGATCAATGTTGTGTTGCCTTCGATCATTCGCCTTCGATCATTCAACCTTCCTGAACTTATCTTATGTTTTCCTATCGATTACAAACTTTATGTAATCATGCCATCTTCATTGTTGTACTTTCCATCAATGACAAGCATTCGTTGTCTGTTAACTATTTGTCAACACTCCTCATAATTCTTCCCTGCAATCATAAACTTAACCTTCACATGTAATAATTTTCTAAATGCTTCATAAGTTATGATATGACTGAAAAATCTATCATAAATTAGTAAACTAAAATCATCTTGGAATCAAATCCAAAGCATTCAAATGATAAACAAACTCAAGTGTTTTCACCCTCATTTCTATAGAGAATTTTGAACTATCACCTGACATTTTCAACTGAAAATAGTAAAAAACTATGGTATTTGCACGGGTTTTGCGATATAAGCCTCGGGGTATGACATTGTTGTAGATTTACCTAGCATGTAAAATCATGTTTCAAAGGGTAATATTATTTCAACTGTTCGAAAATTTTCAAGGGCATAATAACCTTGTAACTAGGGAGTTCACAAAAACTTTTAATGGAGAAATCGCAAGGGTTGGAGACATTTCAGTTACAGCTTGAGAGGAATCGTTGGCCATCATTATAGGATTAGAAACAACTAGCGAGAGATGGTTAAAATCCAGCAATTGGAAGGAAGAGGTTGGATCGCGTTCTTGAACATGGTGTACTATGCTTTCATTGATGTCAAAGGATTGATTTCAAAGGATTGATGTCAAGTGGTGTCATAGTGACGTGTTGTCATTGATCTCAAGGTTGATGTCAAAGGGAGTTGTATCATTGATGTCATGTCATGGTTGATAGGAAGTACTAAATGGATAAACTCCAAAGTGGTCCCCTTATGGTGAAATCCCTCATGGGAAGACGCTTTGCAAAGTCCAAACGGTTAAGCGGTTGAGTAGTCCTAGTAGTGTGGTTATGGAACTCAAGTTTGTTTGAGAAATAATGTAATTAAGATCAGTGAATTTGTAGATGATACTATTCTAGATGTATATTACATGTCATTTTGTTTCCAGTGATATGTGGTATGTCATGTGGTTCCTCACAGTTAGAGAGATATGGCCTTGTGAAGTTGGAGAACCCTCATGAGTTATCTAGAAGCCCCTAGAAGGTCAAAGAAATCAAATTATTCTAGAAGCTCTTAGAAGAAGTTGACTAGTCAAAATGGTTGCAACTAGGAGTTAATCATGGGTTGAGTTATTGCAATAAGAAAATAATTAAAAATAAATTAGTTGCAACTAGAAGTGGTGAATTTACTATTTGTGCATAAAGTGGTTGTAAGTGGACAAAGTAGTTAAAAGTGGGTTAGCCCTAAAAGAAGGAAGTTGGTTAGAAGATAACCCATAGAGGAAGCTACTTGGAGAGTATAAATAAAAGAGAAAGGGTCTCTTATGAATATGAACATTGATCACATTGAATATCTATTATTTTGTGAAAGGTTATTTATAGGTACACATTCACAAATCTGAAGAAGCGAAGGACTGAGGCTACGAAGGAAAGTCAAGGGTAAAGTCTCGTAGTTACAGCAAACTCAAGTAACCCTAATCTTTGATACATTTGTGAGTTGCAGTGCAATTAGGGTGAGAACATCCATGGGCCATAGTGGAGAAAAGTGTGGATACTCGCTAGTTGTAGAAGAGAAAAGTGCGGATATGTAGAAGGGTTTGTGCAAGCTTGAGAAGGTATGTTTGATCCAGGTTATTGAGGTTGAGGTTTGTCTGTTGATCTGCGATCTGAGGCATAGGGTCAGTGATAGTGTGCAAAATTAATTCTATATTATTATGAGGTTATATCTTAGTGATGTTTTGGAACATGCTTGAGGCATGACTTGGTAAGGTTTGGCATATGCTCTCTTGGAGGTATGGTATCAGTTGTAGAAAACATTTTAAGGCAGATTTGTTGAAGAACATTGTTGAGTGTTACTGGTATGGTTATATACTTGCTTCGATGGTTACTTTTTTTTATGGTATGGTGTATGCTTGAGGCATACTTGGCATGGTTGGATATGGTATATGTTGGATGGTTGGTTGAGTGAGCAACACTCTCATGTATGGTACATTACTGATATGGTTCTTATAGTTCACATATTTTGAGCGACTTGTACTTGGTTGAGGGATATCTATGATATATGATGATGTATGCATGAAGGAAATGCATGGGTTGTTGGAGATGCTTCATTGATGACATGGTACATATCTACATATGATTTATGATATGGTATATTGAAAAGGTTGTACATGGTTGATGATCTACTTCATGATTCACTATTCATTGTTGATGTATATTTTGATTTATGAAAGAAGCATGAGATAGTATGTATGTATACACTTGATGTATGGTATGCAACGGGTTTTTATGATCAAATACAGATTGATGAGGCGGTGATAGAGTTGTGACAGAGACATTGAAAGTGACATAGTTTTGATAGAAACAGTAATAGTGAAACTGGGAGGGTTCTATAATAGTCTGTGAGTTGCAGAAAAGAGAGGCGCGTACATCCAAGAGTTGTAGTTAAGAAGGGTGTGGATACCCATGTGCTGCAACATATACAGGTCATGGACCTATAGAAAATATTTGACATGTTGTTATATGTCTACAAGTTGGGTCTTGTACTTGAGGATTGGATTACTCACATCTCAGTTGGTACTGAGATCTGCAAGTTGTGTCTTGTATTGAGAGTTGGTACTCTCTTGGAGTTGATGCTCTTTTCATTTGGTGTTGATAAACCTCGGATATTCTAGTCTCATGTAACACACTGATCCAGGCGGATCATCTCAAAATTCGATAGAGTTAAAGTATTCAAAATGCAAATTAAAGCTTACAAAGTGGAAGATCTCGTCAGCAGCTTTCCAATGACGTTCATTTTAGGAAAAACGACCTCCAGATGACAAAGAAATCAGTAGTTGAAGTTTCATCAAAGATGATTAGAAATGGGTTTAAATGATTTGAAAAAAGAGAGGTGGTCAAGGGCCTAGCCCTTGACCTTGCCAACACCGAGGCATCCCCCTTGACCTTTCCAACACCGAGGCATCCCCTTGATATTCAAATGTGATATCAAAAAATATGACATATCATATAAATCGCGCCAAAATTCAAAAATCATATGTAAAACCCAAAACACATATGATTAAAACATATCACATGTAATATAAGCCCCAACCATATGGTGCGCCCAAAACATATGTTGAAACTATACCATATGCATGTAATATATATACCATATATATTACACCAAAACCGCGCCAAACCAAAGTTCAAACCATGTGTTATATTAAAAGCATATGTGGTGGCGCCAAACCAAATTTCAACCATGTGTTATATTAAAAGCATATGCGGTGGGAGGAGAAGCCCGCGGGTTTGACCCTGGGACTTCCGCCCCCCCTAACCACCATAACAACCATAGCTACCAACGCGCCATCGTTATGAGAGGTGGCAATGGGTGGTGCGAAAACCTTAAAAGGTGCTGAAATGAATGGGATTTGGGTGGGCGCGTGGCCTATGGCCCACGCCCCTTTTTGGGTTTGATTTTATTATTTAAATGAGGCATGGGCACAGATCCCGAGAAGGAGTTTTGATGCAGGAAGAGATAGGCACACAAATCGAGGTGATGTTGCACAGTGACCAAAATGAATTTGCATGCAGACCGAGGTGGTTTTTGCACGCACATTGAGGTCGTACGGACTGTACAATTAGGGGCAGATTTGGGAATTGTGCCAAGAAGGGCATTCGGAGTCCAGTTTCTGAAATATATCGAGTTTATACTCAAAATTCTATGTTTTTCGCAAGGATTCCAGATCCAGCTTCAGTTTTTGCATTCAGGCATCCAGACAGAAACGTGCTCACAGAACCTTCCAGATACACAAAAAGGTATCCATGTTTATACTTAAAAGTCTTAGAATTTCATCTTGCAGTTGTTGTTGAAGTTTGTTACTGTATATGACAGACAGAAATCAGAAGTCACTTTGTAAGCATTTGAATACTTAATCTATCAGCCTTCCCATTTGGAAAGTGGCCCGGAGACGTAGCCAGGAAGTTTGGTGAACTCCGTTACCAATTCTTGTTCATAGATGGTTTGCTTACATGTTTATGTCCTCATGTTCTTGATGGTGTTCTTTAATTTTGCATTACAAAGATGGTTAACAGTTAAAAATTCACATGCAAATAATGGTTAAAAGATCTTGAATTTTAGATCAAGTTAAATTTCATATCACACAATACAAAATCTTCCACATATATCTGGTGTTCTTTGTGTTCATTATGGTGATGATTTAATGTTCTTTATTATTGATTAATTTTGTTGATATATGCAAGTAGCTAATTATGAATCAATAATAATTTTTTAAGTGGTTTCTAATTAAAGTTTTGAAAGAAGTATAAAAAGAGCCACACATTGATTCACCCCCCCCCCCCTCTCAGTGTGGTCGGTGTGTCCAACAATTGGTATCAGAGCGGGCCTTCACTATAATCCTTACAATCTTGAAGGAGATCCATGGACACACAAATGGATGAACATGTAGATGAAGTTCCCTTCTTTGATGAGATATATTACTTGGCATGGAGAATCAAAATGAAAGGGTATTTGAAGTCAAAAGGAGCAGGTGTTTGGGATACAATTGTTGTTGTATAATTTCCCTCAAAGAATCTATCAAAATTTGCAGCTCAAAAGGAAGAAAAAAATAATAATGTAGTAGCATTCAAGACCATCTTCAATGGACTTTCAAGATCTGTCAAAGAAAGCATAGGAAAATGTACCTCCGCCAAGGACCTATGGCTGAAGCTAGAGAAGGCATATCAAAACTCAGTCATCAATGAATGTAAAGACTCTCCAAAATATTTTGATTGCAATAATTCTAAATGCAATGGTGTTGAATGTTCTCTTGCAAATGAATAAGAAGATCTAGCAGTAGTTTGTGTAGAATCAACTAACAATTATCTTATAGATAAAGAACAAGATTTGTTGAAGCTTAAAGATAAAGTTATAGATGTTTTAGAAGAAGAAAAAGATAATCCATGTGCTTTTGAGGATATTGAAAGAGTCACTAAGGAAGACCTAGAAAAGTATCAAAGGCATGTCATGGCACTAAAACAAATGCTCAAGAAACAAGAAGAAAGTGATACAAATGAAAAGGTCATATATGAACAAATACTCAACTAGAAGAACAAGAAGAAGAAATCAAGAGACTAAAGACTAAAATAATTAGTCAAGCAAAAGAAAAGAAGAAGATAAATGATGAGCTTAGAAAAAGCCTTGAAGAGCTTGAAGAAACAAGAGAAATCAATTTCAATCTGAGGATCCAACTTGAAGAAGCCAAAAGGATAGAAGAACTATTGAAGAATCAGGTAAATGAAAAAGAAGAACCATGCCATAAGCTGGAAGCATAAGTAGTTGATCTCATAAGGAAAGTTGATAACTCAAACAAGTTCATGAACAACTCAATAATCTTGGATGAAATCCTAGATAGTCAAAGATCACCAAATGATAAATTTGGTCTTGGATACAACAAGGAAACCGCACACTATGAAGTTGGCACTTCCAAGAAGCATGATGTAGGTCCTTCATTTTCAAAGGGTGAAAGTAAATCTCCAAGTCAAGCACCTGAACAAATTAATGAAACCTTCAGAAGATCAGAGCAAGGAAGAAATCAATAAGACATCCCTACACCTCAAAGAAAATTCAGAAGAGAGATACCTTCAAGGTTGACACAAAAGAAAAGGTATGAAAATGTTTTCAATGGTCATTGTTTCTCATGTAATGAATATGGTCACAAAGCTTTGGATTGCAGACATTATGTAAGGAAATATGTTGGAAGATTCAATAACATCTTAATATCTTGGAGATGTAATCTTGTGGGACATATTGTTTCACATTGTCACACCATGAGATGTTACAGTTGTAGTGGGTTTGGCCACAAATCCAAAGACTATTGGAATTCAAGGAGACAATCAATGAGGAATTCTTCATATAATATGGCAAGAAGAGCATGTAAGAAAGAAAACTTTGAAAGGATGGAACCTCGGAGTACAAGTGCTTAGAAACTAGGACACTCTCACGAGTGGATGAAGAAGACTAAATAGCCAGACATGAGTGAATGCATAAAGAATGGTTACCATGAAGACTCTTCAAAGGCATACATGAGTTCATGTGGGAAATATAGTCGTGTGCATACGCGAGTTGTCTAAGGAAAAGTCACATACATAGGTGAGTTGTATGTGCTTAGTTTTTATACCTAAGGTAAAACTTGGAGAAAAAGGGATTGGAACAATTGTGAAAGGTGAGTAAGTCCAGGTTATCTGAGATCTGATGTTACAGTTCAGTAACAAAGCTACATGTATACATGTATGTGTGTTTGATGAATGTATGGTCATGATATATGGTTGAGTTTTGGAGCATATCCTTGAGGCATATCTTGGATGCATGGTATAAACCTCAGTGTGTGAATTGAGGCATCTCTGTAAAGGATTGGTGTTGGTTATGTTAAGTACTTATCAGTAATATTATGGCACTTTGTTTATGAGGTATATCATGGGAATGTGATACTAGATAGAGATACATCATTGATATATTGAAGCATATTCTTGGTACATGTCTAGATGTATTATTGTTGCACTGTACTTTCCGTAGTGAATGCTATTGAGGTAGATCTGGTGTGAGCTCTATTGACATATCTTATGGTGCAATGTGAGAGGATTTTGATAGTGGTATTCATATATGATTGGTACATACTTGAGGCTTGGTATATCGTATTTTTGGTGACATTGAGGAGCATGCTTAAGGAATGTGTTTGAGGGTCTTGGTATATGACTTGAGGCACATCATTGGATGCATGGTGCATGTTGGTTGAAGTCTACTTATTTTCATACATTTCCAGTACATCCCTTGGATATATTGGCACATGGTTTATGGTACTTGGTTAAGGAATATCATGAGTGATATGACACTTGTTTGAGGTACATGGTTGGAATGTTGTATGGTTGATGATGTTATTGATATCGGTACATTGATAGAGGTATTTGTTGTTGATCTTGGTATATGGATAGTACATGCTTGATGTTGCATAATAGTGAGGTTTGGCACATGGTTTGATGTGAGGGCTTATGGTATTTGGATCATGGATAGTATGATAAATTGATAGAGGATTTTTGTTTAAGTACATATTGGGACAAATAGTTGATGAGTTGGAACATACATGAAGTGTGTGGTATGGTGATGTTGGTACATCTTGATGAGTCATAGCTTGATCTATAGTTGATGCATGATTGGTACATACTTGGTACATTGTTATAGGCACTTGGTAGTAGTATTATTGGCATATGGCTTATGGATGATGTGGTATATGTGTATGGATATACTTTTAGAAGTAGATCTTGATTGTGGTACATCTTGTTGATGTTTGTGAGTAGTCTTGGTTCATGTACATATTGGTGATATTGTGCATATGGTTGAGAGTTGTCTTGGTGATTGATATTGATGAATAAATATGATTTGGTTGATGAGGTTAATGTGACAGGTTGTGTTGTGCATTGTTGATGCACCTTTGCTAGTACATGTTTGGTGCATGGTAGATTCACTGGTTGGTGATACAAGTTTGGTGCATGGTCGATGCACTTGTTGATGGTACAGGTACATATTGATGGATCATTGTATGATGCATGGACATGTCCAAGGATCATCAAAGGAATAACAGATCATGGTACTCTTGATGGAGTATTATTGAGCATTTGATCAGTGTTCTGATAGAGTAGCAGCATCCGCAGCAGAAGCAAGTTACAGTGGTAGCATATTGTTCATGGTGATTACATGACATATTTCATAGAAGACAAAGGGAGACATACCCACAGGGGTATTTATTATTTTTCCCATGATTGGTTACAAAGGTATGATTACAGGAAGAGAGATGATAGAGATGATCATAGAGGGAGCATTGGCAGCCATGCCACCAACATTACATTAGAGTGATATCCTTTTTAAAAGGGGGAGAGATTCATCATATGCATGGAGATCAACCCAAAGGACAATGTAGACATGGGGAGCATCCCCAAGGATAGTTCATTCAATGGGAGCAACCCCAAAAAGATATACCCTTTTCCATTGATGTCAAAGGGGGAGAGATAGAAACATTGATGAGGAGTGATGATCATAGGGGGGGCATGAGCATTTCCATGTCTAAGTGTTGACATCAATGTTGGTGTTTCCATCAATTCCAAAGGGGGATATTTTTGTACTATGTTGTCATTTATATCAAAGGGTTGATGTCAAGTGGTGTCATAGTGATGTGTTATCATTGATGTCAAGGTTGATTTCAAAGGGAGTTGTATCATTGATGCCATGGCATGGTTTATAGGAAGTACCAAATGGATGAACTCCAAAGTGGTCCCCTTATGGTGAAATCCCTCCTAGGAAGACACTTTGCAAAGTCCAAATGGTTAAGAGTTTGAGTAGTCATAGCAGTGTGGTTATGAAACTCAAGTTTGTTTGAGGAATAATGAAATGAAGATCAATGAATTTGTAGATGAGACTATTCTTGATGGATAGTACATGTTGTTTTGTTTCCAGTGGTATGCAGTACGTCATGTGGTTCCTCACGGTTAGGTAGATATGGCCTTGTGAAGTTGGAGAACCCTCATGAGTTATCTAGAAGCCCTTGGAAGGTCAAAGAAGTCAAATTATTCTAGAAGATCTTAGAAGAATTTGACTAGTCAAAATGGTTGCAACTAGGATTTAATCATGGGTTAAGTTGTTGCAATAAGAAAATAATTAAAAATAAATTAGTTTCAACTAGAAGTGGTGAATTTACTATTTGTGGATCAAGTGGTTGTAAGTGGACAAAGTAGTTAGAAGTGGGTTAGCCCTAAAAGAAGGAAGTTGGTTAGAATATAACCCCTAGAGGAAGCTACATGGAGAGTCTAAATAAGAGAGCAAGTGTCTCTTATGAATATGAACATTGAGCACATTGAATATCTATTATTTTGTGAAAAGTTATTTTCATGTACACATTGAAAAATATGAAGCAAAGGACTAAAGTTATGAAGGAAAGTCGAGGGTAAAGTCTCGGAGTTGCAGAAAACTCAAGTAACCCTAATATTTGAGACATTGGCAAGTTGTAGTGCAATTAGGGTGTGAACATCTACAGACCACAGTGGATAAAAGTGTGGATACCTACTAGTTGTAGAAGATAAAAGCATGGATATGTATAAGGGTTTGTGAAAGCTTGAGAATGTATGTTTGATCTAGGTTGTTGAGGTTGAGGTTGAGGTTTGTCCGTTGATCAGCGATCTGAGGCATCAGGTCAGTTATAGTGTGCAAAAGTAAGTCTATATGCTTATGAGGTTATATCTTAGTGATGTTGTGGAACATGCTTGAGGAATGACTTGGTAAGGTTTGGTATATGCTCTCTTGGAGGTATGGTATCAGCTGTAGCAAACATTTTAAGGTAGATCTGTTGAAGAACATTGTCGAGTGTTATTGGTATGGTTGTATACTTGTTTTGATTGTTACTTTTTGTTATGTTATGGTATATGCTTGAGGCATACTAGGCATGGTTGGATATGGTATATGTTGGATGGTTGGTTGAGTGAGCAACACTCTCATGTATGGTATAGTACGGATATGGTTCTTATAGTTCACATCGTTTGAGCTACTTGTACTTGGTTGAGGTATATATATGTTATATAGTGATGTATGCATGAGGGGCATGCATAGGTTGTTGGATATGCTTCATTGATGACATGGTACATATCTTCATATGATTGATGATATGGTATATGGAAAAGGTTGTACACGGTTGATGATCTAGTTCATGATTCACTATCCATTGTTGATGTAAATTTTGATTTATGAAAGAAGCATGAGATTGTATGTATGTATACACTTGATGTATGATATGGCACAAGTTTTTATGATCATATACAGATTGATGAGATAGTGACAAAGTTATGACAGAGACAGTTAAAGTGACAAAGTTGTGATAGAGGAAGTAACAATGAAATTGAGAGGGTTATGTAGTAGTCTGGGACTTTCAGAAAAGAGAGGTGTTGACATCCGTGAGTTGTTGTTAAGAAGGGCACAGATACCTGAGTGTTGCAGAATATACAGGTCGTGGACCTGTAGAAAAGATTTGGCAGATTGTTGTTTGTCTACAAGTTGGGTCTTCTACTTGAGGGTTGGATTCCTCACATCTCATTTGGTGATAATATCTGCAAGTTGGTTCTTGTATTGAGAGTTGGTACTCTCTTGGAGTTGGTGCTATTTTCAGTTGGTGTTGATAAACTCCAGACATTGTATTCTCATGTAACATGTAATACAAAAGCTTACACATATATTTGGTGTTCTTTGTGTTCATTATGGTGATGGTTTAATGTTCTCTATTATTGATGAATTTTGTTAATATATGCAAGTAGCTAATTATGAATGAATAATAATGTTTGAAGTGGTTTCTAACTAAAGTTTTGAAAGAAGTGTAAAAATATCAACACATTGATTCACCCCCCCTCCCCTCTCAGTGTGGTCGGTGTGTCCAACAAAACAAATTGCATAAGAATATGAATTGGTCAAAAGGAGTGCCAGAGTTTTTGTTCAATGATCCATGAAGGGACCTGGTGTTTTTCTTGCAAATATACCTAACATGCGAAGGGAGGTAAAATATTACATTCCTCTACCATATTTTTCTCCTTCATCACTTAAAGGACATAAGTAAAAGGATTAATTTACCCTTTTTCCTTTTTAAAAGTTTGATAAGAATGGCAGCTAGTGTGCAAAATAATCCTTCGAATAAATATAACTTCCTTATCATCATGCAATGGTTATATTGATCATTTTAGATTAACTAAGGAAGTTAAATCAGACTTGTGAAGAATTCATGAACAAGAATGGGTTTCAAGAAGAAATGAATGAGGAGGTAAACCCTGAAATTCCAGGAAACCCTAAAGATCATGGAAACCTAGAAACACATGAAACCCCTGAGATTCATGAAACTCTTGACATTTTTGAATATCCTGCAAATAATGGGAGCCTTGATATAATTGTTACATGACATAAACAAGAAGAAGGTTTTGAGGCATCTTTCAAGGTCATAGGTTCAAAACCTGTGCAGAAAGTAAGAGGGTCTAGCTCCAAAACCTTGTTATTAGCATCAAGTAGGGTTATGAGGGGAATGGACAAATACAAAAAAGAAATACAAGAACAAAAATCAAAATCAATGGACATGGATACAAAAATTTTAAATTTTCCCATAAAACCTAGAACAAGAAGCTCAACGATTAAGAAAGTTGAAATTAAATCAAAGGATGAAGACATACAGCAGATTATTGATAAATATCAGACCCATGAAACTGTTGAAGAACACCAAATTCATGTTGATGAAACTATTGATGAACACCATATTCATGCTAATCAGATTGATGAAACTCGGACTTTTGAGGAAAAAACTTTCAAGGAACAACAAACTTTTGGGGAGTTTCTAGTTTTTACAGAAAATCAAGCTACAAAGATTTAATATGGAGACACTTCCTTTGATACATTCGCTACAAAATTAAAGAAGAAAAAGAAAAGGATAAGTAAGCTTAAGAAGACAATTTAGGAGTTAGAGGTCTTGGACATAGAGAATAAAACAGAGAATGAAAATATCAAAGACCAAAGTGCCAAAGTAAAAGAAAAGTACCAAACAATTAAGTAGAAATATAAATCCTTGAGGAAAAATGCAAAGAAATAGTACATTGATAACTTGAAACCATACAATAGAATAAGACATTGTCAGCCATGCTTAGGAACTAGATAGCGAAAATCCAAGTGCCTTCTACTTTTAACCTGAACTTTCTCGTTGCAACAACAAGGAACAATTGAGGAAGTAGGTCATATATGTTAGGATATTTAGACACTCGAGATTTAGTTAAGATCAACTTTGTCTAATTTGTCGTTAGGTAAAAGTGTGTTTCTTTAGTATGCATTTGTAATTAGGAAATATGATGGTCATGATATGTTCCCGACATAGAGTGATCTGATGATTCATATTCTCCTCGATCTTAATGGATACATTGATACGTGGCTTAACACCTGATTGGTCCATGATCTTTATTTAAAGAGAACGGAGGTTCATTTGTCGATGATCGATTGTGACAAACTCTCTTGTAAATATCTCTATAATATTTTTCTTTTGCATTAATAAATTACTCCAAGTGGCCATGTTGGTTGAGGTCGTGGATGTTTCCCTGTAGGGGTTTTACCACGTGAAAACATTGATTTGTTGATCTTTGTTTTGGTTGTGTGAGTGATTATTGAAGGAATTCATCCTCTATTGGAATACATGTGTTTTCGAACATGGTATCGTAGCGCATTTGAAGACATGTTCTCATTGTAGATCGGCACCATGAAGTCGTGTTGCCTCATCTTTGGTTTCTTCCATTTCCATACATTTATGGGTTGAGAGGATTGTTTCATTACATCATGAGTGTTATTTTCAGTTAGGAACACTTTTTGTTTCTTGAAAATGTTTATGTTTTCCCGAGATACTGTCATCTAAGTCATATTCGTAGGTATAAAGCCCGAATACACCCATTTAAATATTTGCAGATATATATTTTGGTTTTATGTTTTTTATTTCTAGATTGCTACTCTTTTCAATCTATGTATTCTCTTTTCCATGTGCCCTATGTGATCTCAGAAAAATCAGAAACAGATTTGAAAGGGTTTTCCTATCTATGTATGCTCTTTGTCGTGCACTCTATGCGATCTCGGTAAATCAGAAATAGAGGGAAATTTGCATTTTTCGGGTAAGTTAACCAAGATCTAATCCTTGTTGCCATCGAAAAGTGAAATTTTTTTCTTATGGGAAAAAAAAATATGAGCACGCTCTCCAAGGTCGTCTTCTACAACAACAAAAAACAACACCCCCAATTCTCCTTCTAAACAATACAATATGTTTTGCACCAGCTCACTTGGTTAAAAGTCACTTTACTTAGTAAGAGGTCTTGAGTTCAAGTTTCTCTTTTGTTTTTTTTTGAAAAATTTATGCATTCATTGTAAAGTGCATTTCACTTAAGTTATAAAAGTGAATCGCTATTAAATAACTTTAAATATTTTCTTCTAAGGTTTTTTTTTTTTGCATGCAACTTTCATTTATAAAGTAACTTCATTATAAAAGTGATTCTCACTTGTTCTATAAAGGTGAGACACTTTTTATTTAAAAGTGAACTTATAGACACAATTAGGAGGAGCATCACCACGTGGACCAACTTCTACTTGCCACGTGGCTCTTTGGTTACCATTTATGCATATTTTTCAAAAGAGAATAACTTTCACATTCGAAGTGTGTTTGCAGTGTAGTTTTTTTTTAAAACAGCCTAATTTATCGATATCTTTCCATCCAGACCATCAATTTCAGTTTTTAAATCCATATTATCTACATATTTAATATGGCTTCTTCAAGTGATCTTTTTCTTATCAGCACAAACTACTTCCAATGGAAATCCCCTATGGATGATTTATTAAGAAGTAAATTATTGTACCGGATTGCCATGGGGAAAGAACTAGAATCCATTGATGATGAAAAGAAAGTAAAATGGGTCAAGAAGAAAGACAAATCACGTGCACTAATCAAAATGTCCATCTCTCCTGATTTAAGGTTTCACCTTCAAGGAATTGATGAGCCTGATGATGTCTGAGAAAATCTTGAATCTGTGTTTGGTAAACACAATATTGTTCAATCCCACCAGATAGAAAATTAGAAAATGAATTTAAATCCAAATGATTTTTCTTGCATTGAAGACTACTTATCTAAGTTCAAAACACTTAGAATTTTATGTGAACAATGTAACATAAATATGGATGATGAGCATTTCATAAACATTATTCTTTCTAATATTAGTAGAGCATATTATGGTTTTGTATCTACCTTCTATGCCACCAAAGAATCTCTAGAGATTGGTTATAAAAATCCCTCTCTTGAGTCCTTTTGTGATGCTTTGATTAGAGAGCCAGATAAGTTTGTGCAACTTGGAGTGATCAGCACTACAAGTACCTCCAACAAATCCTTAGTGGCCCAGCAGAAAAATAAACCCAAGAATATCAAGAAGCAACATCCTTGCCACAACAATAAAAAAAACAAGGGTCACAAACCCTCTCATCCAGTTTCCGCTCCTAAAGGTGACACAGGAGAAAAACATAAAAATAAGAAGATTAACAGACATTGCAAATTTTGTGGGAAAGATGGTCATGATGAGTCCAAATGCTTTAAGAATATGGCAGCTTTAGAAGCAGTGATGAAGAAGCACAGCATCTGTGTTAGTTATACTTCTTATTCTTCTTCTCATGGACATGCACTTTCTTCTTTTGATTTTTCCTTCACTACAACTTCTACTTCTTCTTCTGATGAGTGGCTTATTAATTATGGAGCATCTTATCATATGGCTAAGGAGAAAGCCATATTTTCTTCTCTAAATGAATGTAATACCAAGAAAGTATTTGTTGGTAATGATAGATATCTTAGTATTGTAGGGTCTTGAACAATTCCCATAGATAATGGTCATTTCAATGATGTATTATGTGTTCCAAGTCTTTCCTGCAACCTTCTATCAGTTTATCAGATCACTCATTCAGGTGAAGGTAAAACCATAGAGTTTTCACCTCACCAAGTTGTAATCAAGGATCTAAAAGATCCTCAGCATGTTCTTGCAATTGGAATTGTTGATGATATTACCAGGTTGTACAAGTTTGA
>ML784053.1:300612-320016 GCA_009831015.1 Picea engelmannii | reverse complement strand
GCGGGTATGTGTTTAACCTGTTTGGAGGAGCAATAAGTTGGATGAGCAAAAGACAGGCTGTAGTGGCACTTTCAACTACAAAATCTGAATACATGGCAACCACTCATGCAAGTAAGGAAGCAGTATGGTTACAAAGATTGTGTCCAGGTATTGGGTTGGTACAAGAAGCTTTAAAGATAGAGTGTGACAGTCAGAGTGCAATTTTCTTGGCGAAGAACCCTGCTTATCATTCAAAGACAAAGCACATTGATGTTCAATATCACTTTGTGAGAGACATGATTGAAGAAAAGAAAGTATCACTGATGAAGGTGGACACTTTGAAGAATGTTGTAGATTCATTAACAAAATCTGTGAGCACTGAGAAGTTCTCTTGGTGTAGAGGATCCATGAGCATTGTTGCCCTGGATTGTTGACTATGTAACCCTGTAACCCCCTGTGTGCAAAGAAAACAACAAGTGGGAGAATGTTGGGTATGTGTCATTGGGTTAGGGTTTTGAATGTCGCTGGATCCTATATGTATATTGTATTGTAAACAATGTAACACAATGTATGATATAATATATGCTGGTTTTCCCGGTTTGGGTTTCCAGGTGAAAAATATCTGTGTAATGTTTGTATTTTCCATTGTATATTTTCTGTTCTTTTCTGAATATCAGTTTGCAGTAGGTATTGTACAAGGTTAGAATTTACAGTGGTTTGGTCATCTAAATAATTGTTCATTGCAACAACTATATAATCAATATATGGTGACTGGTCTTCCTCTTGTTTCATGCAGAGATGGTGTTTGTGCCCATTGTGTTCTCGAAAAACATCACCGGGGCAATTTTGACAAACGTACCTCTTGGCATGCCTCGGCACCTTTGTAGCTTGTTCATAGTGACTTGTGTAGTCCACTTTCTGGCTTGAAGAGTGAATTCATGTGTAAGTGGCATTGTAGCAGTAAGATTGTTGTTGGTTATTTCCTGGTAGTTCATCCTAGCAGCAAGTCCCTTGAGATCCTAGTGGTGAGATTCTCAGTGACCTGCAATAGAGAGACCCTGATAAATGAATGGTCCAACTTGATGGACTGAGGATAGTGAAGGGGGCACATTCCTTGGGTCAACCCTGATAAACGAATGGTACATTCATTGGGTTAGCAATAATAAATGAATGGTACATTCTTTGGGTTGGGCAAGTTAAGAGGAAGAGAGTTGGTGGAAATTAGGATAGTTGTAGGAGACTACCAGTGGTTTATATATATGTTTTGGTCTAGGGTGCCTACGTATTTATGATTTTGGGGGGCTGAAGCACCTATGTATTTATGATTTTTGGGGGTCGAAGCGCCTATGTATTTATGATTTTGGGTTTGGAGTGCCTATATATTTGTGGTATTGGGGCCAGACTGCCTATGTAATTTTGTTTAGGTTGGAATGCATGTGTGACTTTGGGCCAGAGAGCCTATATGTTGATTAATGGTCGGAGAGCTGGAATTGTAAAATGAAATTACAAATGTAAGGTGTTGTGCATTGAAGAAAGTGCAAAAATAAGGGGGAGGGGAATGTAACATCCTCGGTTTTAATCCTCGTGAATTATAATGTAATGGTATAAATCTGAATTAAGTTGGTGAGCCAATGTGTTGGGGCGAAGAGCATGTATTAATTTAATGTGGTTGGAGGTCGAATTACATATTATGAACATTGAAATAATTAATAAAGGTAATAATCATTGGTTGTGATACAAAAGAGATTAAGAACAATGGGGGGATATGATTCCACAAGAGAGAGAGGCCCAAAGGGGAATTGTTCATGATTATTGATCCAACCCACATTCATGAATTATTATCATTATGTAAACCTTCTATTTGTTGATTGAGTGTATGAGAAGCCAATCATTTAAATTCACGTAAGAGGGTGGGTATGAGTGGTCACATCCCATAGTTATTGGAGAGCATGGGATGAAGTACAATCATCATTGGGAAGAGTGAGAGTTAAGCAAGCAAGGGAGAAGGAAAATTTGTGTGGAGAAGGGGGACAGTTTTTGCAGAAAGATTTTGGGCAGCAAGAGTAGAGTGGAGTGCTAGGAAGATAATCAACCATGTTGGGCTTGAAGGCAACCATTGTTAGGTTGTGTGTTATGCTAGAGATGAGGCTTGTGTGCCTATAAAATGGGTTTTAAGTCTGTCGTATGTTTTCCTATTGAGAAAGTGACTCAAGAGCCTAGTAATGTTGTCGAGAGAAATCCTTGGGCAGCTGAAAGTTCCTGAAGGTCCCCGACTGAGAGTTCCTAGCCAATCAAGTGCACTAGGAGCCCTGATAAACGAATGGTACAACTCGAGGGAATGTGAGAAATGAATGTGGTACATTCCTTGGGTAGTGCAGGTTGTGGGGAAAAGAGAGAGCTTGAGGATAGGAATTGTTGTAGGATTAGAACCTAGGTTTTGGGGTTGCTATGTGTGGAGAGTGGACAACTAGTGGGTCAAACCTCCTTGTGGACTCATAACCTCATCTCAGGGGTGTCTTGTTGTTGATAAAAGATGAACAGTAACGCTTATGGTTGGGAAGTTCATCCTTCATATGCAACTAGTTGGTTAATTATTAACATATAAGTGTTTATGTTATTTTGTTGTGCAAATCGTTTATATGAATGTTGTTTTTTGTTCTTTGCTTGAGTAGTTGCATTCATGTATCAATATATGTTGATAGATGCATTTAGAACTGTCGTATCAGTGAAATGGTCAAATCTATGTGTGATTTGTGGTTGGTAAGCTACAGGAATTTAATTAAGTAGAAAATCTTAATTTTAATGTGTATTTTGCACGTAATTATACTCAGATGGAGGTTGGATATGTTACAATGCTCATGATCCATGGATCTAAATCTGTGTTTCTAGTTTATTTCATTTTCATGCATAAATCTATATATGTTTTTCTAGTTTATTTCATTTTCATGCATAAATCTATGATGAAAGAAAACTTTTGTTGATTTTCAACTCTAAAATTTACTAGTATGGTGAAGAAGATAATCAAAGTTATGAAAAAGAAGATATGATATATTTAAAATTTGTCACAAGTTATGTGAATTTTTTAAGCATTTGATGTATTGTAATTTTGTTTTTATAAATAAAATTAGACTTTTTTAGTGATATGATATATTTAAAAATTATCACAAGTTATAATTAAAAATTACCCTAAATTATACAATTTTTTTTAATCTTCCAAGCATTTGATGTATTATAATTTACATAATATTAAACATTTTTTAATGATATGATATATTTAAAAAATTATGAGATTTTGTTTAATGCTCCCAGCCTATTAGAATTTGTTATTATAAATAAAATTAGACCTTTTTTATTTTTTTAATTATCTTTAAACTTTACAGAAATATAAAATTTGATATTCTTAATATAATTAATTTGACATCCTAACTAAAATTACACAATATAATAAAACTAATTTATTACAATTTTATGTTAAATTAAAGTAATTTTATGTGAAACAATAAACTTTACAGAAATATAAAATTTGATATTCTTAATATAATTAATTTGACATCCTAACTAAAATTACACAATATAATAAAACTAATTTATTACAATTTTATGTTAAATTAAAGTAATTTTATGTGAAACAATAAACATTCCAAGTGAACACATGGTTACACTACCCGCCCTTGGAGATTATCGCTAAACTGAAAGTCCAAAATTCTTAATTTTCTACATGGTAGAAACAACCAAAAAGACTTGAATGGTAGAAACACCCAGAAGACTTTAATTTAAATTTATCACAAGACCACTGTAAACTTTGGCTTTAGCTACCCATAGAAACTGATATTTTTGGAGTTACCAACACAATCCTAAACGAGACCACCATAAACTTTTGGTGGACCCCTTGACACTGATATTTTCCGAGTTACCAACATAATCTTAAAATTGAAATGCAACTTGAAATGTTGTTCATTCCTCAACCCCATTTGAGATGCCTGGGTGGACTGAACGACATTAAAATTTAACTGAACACGAGAAACACTATTATATTATCAGTGAAAACAAGTCTCCAACATAATACTGAAGTTTTGTATACGCTAAATTTTTTTTCTTCTATCAAACACCATATAAAGTAGTTGCATCAATACTGAAATCTCATCTGAACAATACTATGTAAATGAACTTGGCATGAGGAACACTATTATTTTCAGAAGATGTGGAACACTATTATATAGTTAATAGTTGCAATGAAGGTGTAACAAATTAATTACAAAAATCTATTAACATTGATTATATATTTAAATTTTATTCAAAAACTCAAGGTACATCCCACTCTATATTTCTTGTGGGTAAAAATATGAGAACTGTGAAACAAATATTTTTTTGGTAGTATTCTACCATGTCCCCAATTTAAACACTTTTTAATGGAGTGATAAATTTTATCTACAAAACATAAGAAGTATTTCAAAGAGGTAAAATGTTCTATGAGAAAAAGGCTCCATTCTCAACTACCATGTTCTCTACGGGCCAACAATAAAAGTAGAATGAAAATTGTTCCAGGAAATCAAATAACCCATCATAGTGGGTTTAGTTGTTGGGTTTAGTTGTTGTCTGTAAAATCAACATCTATAACATCATCACCCCCTGATGCTTTTCCTCCTGGACTACCGGGCCCTACTTTCCCACCAGCAGTTGGTCCATAAGCGTCTCCTGGCTAGTTGTAAAGAGATTTTCCTAACTACATCACTTATTGGTTGAGTGTTTCCATCGTGTCCTTCATTGATTGTGTTCATCAACTGGCAATTGCATCTTTAATTTCTTTCAGCTTAGCTTCCACCTTGTCCTTGACTTCTGCAAGTACCTTCTCGCCAATTTCCTTCAACTGCTTCTCAGTCTAATAGACGATAGAATTAGCTTGATTCTTTATATCAATAACTTATCTCTTCTCTTTGTCTTGTTTAGAAAATATCTCAGCCTCTTTCACCATTTTTAATTTCAACCTACAACCACTAATTACACAACCAAAAACTACTCAACAATCATACCACAAGGAGAGGCAGGTGGGGGGTTTTCTTTTTGGGCCCAAAGGAAATAGATTCTTTGACTATTACTGGAATTTGGGGACGGAAACAAACAACAAAGCGAAGGTTTATTCCCTGTTTTGAGGGATCCATTTGGCGAAGGTTTATTCCCTGCTTTGAGGGATCCATTTGGAAAAGGAAAGGCAAATTCAAAATTTGAATTTAGTGGGAGACTCAAAGACGATAATAAGGACAATGATATCGGGTTCCTCTCCTCATAACATGAGCCTAATTCCCTGCTTTGAGGGATCCATTTGGAAAAGGAAAGGCAAATTCAAAATTTGAATTTAGTGGGAGACTCAAAGACAATAATAAGGACAATGATATCAAGCTCCTCTCCTCATAACATGAGCCTAAAAATCCTAATAGATAGAATTCGCCTCCTCGCAGGATCCATGCAAATCAATTATTTTCACGTCCTCCGAAACAATAATGAATAGGCAGATAAAATGGCTAACAAGGCCATAAACAAGGCCCTAGGAATCTTGGGGGTTGACAGTCAAGAAAGCACAGCCCACTTGCCATGAAACCAGACCCTAGAATGGTTCTCAGAGCCCACGAATTTTGGGGGGCGACGCGTGGCTGGCCAACGCGACGCATGTTCTCTAGCGCGTGGATTTGGGCAAGATAGTGAGGTTTATTTTGGCAGGTGGCTAATTTTTCTAGTTGTGGGAAGTATCAAAGAGTCATCATGAAGATGATAGGTGATCCTCCTCGTACAAGCACTCTCATGTGTTTCAGGCTGGAGCCTTCAGGTCTAGTGAATGAGGGGACAAGAAGAAGTGACTAGATGGGGATGGTTAGATCAGCAGGTGTCAGCTTCGGACCTTCGCCACCCTACGATAGCATTCGGCACGGAGTTTATCAGATGAACAAGGTACTATCTAGATCTATCTTTCAATGCTCCTGTCAATTTCCTTCGTACTCGTATTTTCTCAGCGTTTGCGGTGACATCATGAAAGACTATGGTGGGAGCCAATTCAGGAATTATTATAAATCTCAAGACCTCTCGCCTTTGGCTTGTGAAAATTTCCTTAGGTGGGATGAGTGGCTTCTTTTCAAATTTCTTTGGTGGTGTGATTCCCTCTTCCTAGGTGGGACTTTCAACCTAGCTTGGTTGTGAAGTCATCCCTCTGTAGCCCCCCGACACAATGCAGAACAAGAGTGGCTTTGTTTCCTCTTAGTCATAGCCTCCTTTCACTCTTTGGATTCAGAAAACGTTTCCCCTTTAGCATCGCAGCATCGTGCAGTTTTGCTTCGATGAAGGAGCATGGATACTAAGAGGCACAAAGCAGGACAAGGTCAATTCGACCCTGAATTTGAGTGCGCAGAATGTCAGAAGTTAAAAATCAAATTCGGCGCCATCACTTACACAGTTTCCTTTGAGCTTCAAACATTGTCTCAGCATCAACTTATCATCGAGCAGCTACAGGATGAAGTTTTTGCATAGCGCAGTCAAATTGAGGATCTCCAATTTCTCCTTGAATATTGCGAGAAAAAACAGGGGCATCCCTCCACCCCCGCCAGCAATTGGAATGTGTCAAGGAATTTTTCAGAAGCTTCAGTGGGCCCGATTCCTAACCTCAACGAACTTGTTGAAGCAGATTGGGAACAACAAGGAATTCAAGTTATCAAGCAATAACCTGGTAGTTGATTTACTCTAAAAATGTAGTGGTCATGTTTTGTTTATCTATATGTATTAACAGTATTTTTTACCGGTTGTATACCTCTCAGATTAGAAGTAGTTTAAGTTTTTGGACAGTTCTTAAGGACCCATACATGATTTTTGTAAACTTTGGACTAGCCTCTAGATACGGAGGTCTTTGGGACCTTATGAAGCTTGCATTTTGCAGCTCAGTGGTCTTGACCACACCATTTTAATGAAAAAATTCTCCAGTTCTTGTGAAAAAAAAAACAATCATGCCACAAGAAAACTTATGATGTTTCAACCTTTAACAGGATACAGAACTAGGCAAAATTACCTCATCAGTTGGCAAGGTACTGACACCAGTAATTGTTATATCTTGCTTCTTTTCAGTACCTCTGTCCACAACAGAGACTGAAAGAATATTTTTTACACCAATATCAAACTTCACCTCTATTTGAGGGAGACCTCAAGGAGCAGGAGGAATTCCATCCAATCGAAAACTACCAAGCGACTTGTTGTCCTTGACAAATTCTCGTTCACCTTACAGGACATTGATTTCAACACTTGTTTGACCATCGACAGCTGTAGAAAACACCTCATATTTTGAGGTAGGTAGAGTAGTGTTCTGAGGAATGATTTTTGTCATTACACCACCAAGGGTTTCTAGCCCAAGTGACAGGGGAGTAACATCAAGAAGCACGATGTCACTAACATCACCCACTATCACTCCAGCCTATATGACCAATATGTTAATAAATGAACATATATCATAGTTTGTTTATTATAGATATTAAGGAATAGATATCAATTCAAAAAACACATACAAATATAAATTCACACAATTGTATCTTATATAGTTGAAAACCATATATAAAATACTATTGAGAGTAAAATACACCCACTTGGGCTGTTGCCCCTAGAGCTACAACTTCATCTCGATTGACAGTGACATTTGGCTCTTTGTTAGTCAATCTCTTGACAAGATCCTGAACAACAGGAATTCTAGTAGACCCACCAACCAAAATAATTTCAGTCCTTGTAAGACAACTTTGCATCTCTCAACGAGGCATGTATCTTCATCCTGCAAACACAGAATAGAAAAGTTGGGCTACATGAGATTCAGTTCTCAGATTTAAGAGAGTAAAAGAATACCTTAGCCCATAAATACCATCTCATATGAATGTTTGGATAGATCCCCAAGGAAAGGAGGAAAAAAAACATTAGTTCCTACGTCAACTTACCTGTCAAGCAAATCAGAGCACAACTCTTCAAATTTGACTCGTGTGAGGGTTGTCTCAATATTCTTGGGACCATCTACAATGGCTGTTATGAATGGCAAACTGCAGCACAAATTAACATTCAAATTTACAACTAAAGCAATAAGTTACGGCAGGAGACATGTCTGAAAATTTGTTGCAACGTAATGGCCATTCTCATGCCAAAAAGACTTCAGCAATATAAAGATATAAAAAACTAGTGACATAATCATATCAATTAAGCACTGAAATACAGAAGTCCAATATCTATAATGACTGGAGCCTATAAACATATACTAATAACATCCAGTTTTCTTAATAGAACATTACAGAAATTGAAGAAAAAACATTTTTTAACGCACCTAATGTTTGTTTGGGTGAGTGATGACAATTCAATCTTAGCCTTCTCTGCAGTTCCAGTTAGACGTTGAAGAGCTTGTTTGTCTTTCAACAAATCGATTCCCTCATCTTTCTTAAAGCTTGAGGGGCCAGCCAATCAACAATTCTCTATAGCAAAAACCCATTTCATAATTACTTCCACGTGCTGACAAAAACTCTTAGAACAAAAATGATCTTAGCTTCTACCTCTTTATTAACTTGCACTTCATAAAGCATAGTGTGGGACAAACCTTGTCAAATTCATCTCCACCTAGATGTGTGTCACCTGAAGTGGAAAGCACCTCAAATACACCATCTCCAACCTCAAGCACTATATACATAATACCAAATTAGAAATTCTTGTCATATTTCCAAGATATCTATCATGTGGTTTAGATATTCAATTTACTTAGCAGACAAACCAAAACAAACAAAAAGCAGGCTTGCGACATTTATTTGGTATAGTAATCTTGCAAACTGGACATGACATCTTAGTTGTTATGTAGTCTCGATACCTTGTTGTCCAATCATAAAAGTAAATGTTTCAATTGTGTTTTGTTTGTAGAGTCTTATTTTGCAAAGTGTAGTGTCCTATGCATCATTTATTATGTATCATGTGTTTGGGTAAAATTGCATTGGTTTAATTTTTTTTGTTTTTCTCCAATTTTATAATTTTATAAGCACCTAACTCTCAAGTTTCTTCAAGAATCTTGACTTTAGGGCAATTCTGAGAACATTTATTTTAGCATATAACTATCATGTTTTCAGGGAAAAATGCAAATCTTTTTCCATTTTTAACCTGCAATTCTATTTGCACCCAACTTTCAAGTGTCTTTAAGAATCATAACTTGATGGTATCTTCAGAATCTTGTTTTGTCAGATTTAGGCGTCAAATCTGTTTTTATTAGGATATGTGTCTCACTATTTATAATTTCTCAACCACATTCCTTCTTACAAGTTCCATACACTTTCGGACTACAGCTTGAACGATGTTTCTTGCAATCATTTTGGGATAAACTCAGAGAGAGAAATAGAGTAATTGAAGAATGAGGGAGATGTGTATTTCCTTCAATGTTGAATATTATGTAGTTGACATGTTGCATTTAAATAATATTAATAAGAAAAAAAAAAAATCAATGTGGGCCATAAATAAAAGATTTCTATGTCCATCTATTTTAATATCATATATATAAGATGGAGATGTCGGAAGGAGATGGTTAGGTCTTCAAGGAGTCTCAGTTGGGTAAGGAGATGGTTAGGTGTGTTAGGGTAGTAATGGTGGTTGAGGTTTAGGATGTGTCAGTCGAAACAGCTAAAGTACAAGAGAAAAAAAAAGGCATTTAAAGATGTGGTGGTTGGAGGGAGCAACAAGACACCAGATGACACCTCTATGGAAGGAACAATTGATAACATGCCCAGATCTGACCAACCTACAATAGGAGTAGGTACGGGCAATAAATATTATAAGAAACTTTGAATGGGTGCTTGGAAAAAACAGTGGAGAACCCGAGGTATGAAGTTACCTCGCCTTTGGTGGGAGACTATATTCGCCTTTGGTCGAGATGAAAAGTCAAAGGTGACATAAGCCTAAAATTGGGGTCCAAAGGATTCTTTACAGTGATTTTTACCTGCTCTGAGGACAGGAATAAAGTCTTTGATGACGGATTTTATTTATTTAACTCAGCAAGGCTCCATCTAAGGTATTGGTCAGAATGTTTCTCCCCAAAGAAAGAAGACTTCACAACTGCTCCAATTTGGATCAGACTATATTCCTTACCCTAGGAATTCTGGCATCTTGAAACTCTAGAAGGGATAGGAAACACGTTGGGATCCTTTGTCGAAATCTCGGAGATCGCAAAGGAAGCTAAGTATAAATCCTACGCAAGGATCTGCGTCTACATGAATGTGGAAGGAGCCTTACCAGAATCAATTACCATCTCATTTCAGGACGAGGAATGGGTTCAAACGATGGACTATGAACACATCTCGTTCAAATGCAGGAAGTGCCAAGAACATGGGCATCTATTTAGATATTTACCTCGGAATATAAATCAAACAAACAACAAAGGTAAGGAAGAGAAGGACACAAGGTTTTGTAAAAATCCCCAATGAGAGAAAGGCAGGACGTAAAGGTAAGAAAACACAAGGGAAACTGCAAAAAAGATGAAAATAGCTTCCAAATCTTAGCTGAAACAGATTGCATAGAGAAAAATCTTGGAGGAGAGCATCAAGGGACAGAGAAAGAATAGGTGAAATAGACAAATCAAGAAGTTAAGCCAGAAGAAATATAGAAACATCGTCGAACGGACCATGACATGGATAACCAAGAGAAGGAAACGGGGGAAATTAAGATGCAAGATGTGGAGGGAAAAGCTAAATCAAGAAAAAGAAGATATCGTCATGTTGCAAGAAACTAAGTGTGATAGTAGGAATATTGAACTAATAGCAAGGAAAATTTGGAAATCATGTGACCTTTTTTCTGAAGTGAACGAGGCTTTAGGAGGAATTTTCCTCCTTTGGAACCCAAATTAGATCAAGGTAGATCTGGTTTCCCAAATTGATAGAATAATAATGATCTCTTACAAGATTCTAGGGTCGGTAGAGTAGGGGATTGTAACCCAGGTCTATGGCCATCAAACACCTATAGACAAAAGAGACTTTATGAAAGAGATATTGTCTCTAGGCTTAAGTATGAAAGATCAACAGTGGATTGTCAAGGGTGACTACAATATGATAACCTCTCTAGAGGATAAGAAAGGAGGCATTCAGTGGATCGACTCTAAGGACCAAACCTTCAAAGAAATAATTGACCAACTTCTCTTGATCGACATTCTCCCGTCTGAAGGAAGATTCACCTGGAGTAACAAGCGAGGAGGAAAGCATCACATAGCATAAATACTCGATAGATTCTTGGTTTTAGAATCCTTCTACCAAGTAAGACAAGCCATCTCTGTGGATATTTTCCGTATTTATGGCTCAAATCATTGACCTATTTATTTGAAATGGACCAAAGATTTATGCCCTCACCCTAATCCTTTTAGATTTGGAAAATTTTGGACCTATCACCTAGAGTTTATGCAGGAACTTTTTAAGTGGTGGTTGGAGGTCCAAAATATTTATGGTACAAATATGTACCAGTTTCAACAAAAATTGAAACATATCAAAGCTTACCTCAAGAAATGGAATAAAGAGGTCTTTAGAAACATCTAAGAAGCAAAACGAACACTAGAAGCATAGATGGAGCAGGTGCACGGTCAAATTATCCAGGTTGGTCTGTCTCCAAATCTCCAGAAACAGGAGATCCACCTTTGAATGGAGTTGGATGAAAGATATAAACAAGAGGAAATATTATTCCATCAGAAATCATGAACCCATTGGCTTAAAGAGGGGGATAAGAACACAATTTTTTTCCATAATTCCCTATTGAAACGAAGGAACCAGAACTGTATTCACTCCCTAAAGACAGAAGAAGGGGTGATTGTGGAAAAACATGAAGAAATTGAAAATAATATGATCAACTATTATAGTAACATGCTTTTAGATCCGGATCTGGATAGAAGGGAGCCTTCTCTTCTTCTTAGAGGAGCTATTCCAAAACTAGTCTCTAAGGAACACAACAACAGCCTTATGAGAAGTGTGACCTTGGTTGAACTTGAAGAGACAATCAAAGAAATGCCTCAAGGGAAGGCTCTGGGGCCTGATGGCTTCACATCGAACTTATTTCAAGCTTGTTGGAGCATCATAGTAAAGACCTCTGGGAAGTAGTAGAAGAATCTAGGACTTTCAAAAAAAACCTACAAGACTTCAATGCCACCTTTATGGCCCTAATTCCTAAAGAAAAGGAAGAAAACTATGAATATAAGTTCAGACATATCTCTTTATGCAATGTAATTTACAAAATTATTACAAAAATCATTGCTAATAGACTTAAGCATATTCTCCAGGAAATCATTTCTTTGGAACAAGGGAATTTTGTATAGGGCCACCAATCTTGGACAAAATAATTGTTGCACATGAAGCCATTCATTCTCTTAAAACCAATAGAAAACTAGGCATGACCTTAAATCTTATGATCAAATTAATCGAGACTTTCTAAGAGAAATACTGGGGGATTTTGGCTTTGATCCCTCTTGGATTTTCTAGATCCTCAACCTGATCTCCTCTATGTTATTTTATATTATGGTTAATGGTTCACCCTCTACAACCTTAAAAGCCTCTAGGGGGGTAAGATGGGGATACCCTATGTCCCCTTACCTCTTCATTATTCTCACTGAAGGTTTGGGGTGTTTCTTGAACTAAGCCATTTTGGAAGGCCATATGAAGGGTTTATATATCTCCCCCGAGATTGCTCCCTTGTCTCACCTCCATTTTGTGGATGATGTGCCCTTCTTCTGGGTAAACCTGTAGCACAGGAGGCCAGAGCTATTAAGAGAATTCTGGATGTTTTTTTGACAACTTCAAGAATGCAACTCAACTTGGATAAATCTAACATTTTATTTTTTAATGCCCCAATAATAATTTAACAGAGGATTGCTAGAATTTTGGGTTTCTAGAGAGCCTCCCTACCCTCGAAATATCTCGGGGTCCCTCTTTTAGACAAGGCCATTTGCAATCCTAGGTCGTGAGAGCTTCTAACTAAAATTGAAGACCACCTGAACTACTGGACACATAGGTTCCTTTCTCTTCCTGGGCGAATTCTCCAAATATAATCTATTTTAATGGCCATGCATATTTATGTGTTTTTTTTTCTTGCAATTCATGTAAATATTATACATAAACTCAGATATATTTAGAGGAATTTCTTATTTGGAGGTACAAAACAAGAAAAAAAATGGGCTTTTATTGCCTAGGTAAAATTGTGTGAGCCAAAATCCCATCGAGGCTTAGGCCTCAAGGACCCATTAAAAATGCGCCAGGCTTTGGAGGCAAAAAAAATTTGGAGATGGATAAAAATCCCAAAGGCGCTCTGGACGAAAATTTGGCAGGAGAAATATGCCAGAGACATCCCTCCCCAATATTGGATCAGATTGGATGGTGACAGACCAGCCTCGTTGATCTGGAACTATGCTTGGAAAAATTGAGACTTAATGCAAACTCAAAGTTTTTGGGATCTACATGATGGTAAGTCGACCCTTTTTTGGGAGGATGCACGAGAGAAGCATCTAGCTCTGAGCTCGGAGGATTTTTTTAACCTAAACAAAGAAAATTTTATTGGGATTGGTTGGTCAAAGGTCTTCCAATATTGGGAAGACACTCATCACCCAATCAAAGGTATGACCAAAGCCTGGGTAAATCCCTTAGAATGGCCAATAGATTGGAACAGGACCTCTCTTCACGCCATAGAAGCCACCCTCAAGGAAACCCCCCCCGCCCCCCCTCTCAAGAAGCGTTGGGACATTATTCGATGGGGAAGAAAGGGAGATGAAAATTTTCATATCAAGGAGGCATACAAGGAAGCCATGGGATTTATGGGCACGCTCAACAGGCTAGTCTGGAATTCTCAACAGTGGCCCAAAGTCGCTACCTTTTTGTGGCTGGTAATCAACAAAAAACATTTAACCTGGGATAGAATCATGAAGAGAGGTTTTGAAGGCCCCTCCATCTTCCTAATGTTCTCTCAAGAGGGATAAAATTTGAATCGTCTCCTCAATTCCTATAGAGTAGCCTCGGAACTGTGGGACCGAGGTGCCCTCCTCTTTTGAACCTCAAAGATAAATAGATAGGACATTATAAAAACAAATGAAGACTGGACAATCGATCCTTACCGGAATCAAATTCTGAATCGAGCTTGGACCCTCTTCCCATGACTTCTTCTCTCGAATTTGTGGAAATCCAGAAACAAAAGGATATTCTGAAATCAACATATTCCCTTGGAACAACTTTGGTAAGGGATTCTGAAGAATATATGTGAAACCATTGTCATGGTGCCTTGGAAAGAACAGAACTAGATAGCAACGGGAAATGAACGAGAAATTTTGGCGAACTGGAACATCTGCCAAGTGCACCTTCCCTCCCCCTAGCTTCCTTCCAACAGCCTGAGAAAACAGACGAGAGCGATTTGGGAACCTCCCCCTCAGGCATTTCTGAAGTTAAACTTTGACAGAGTGTCTAAGGGAAACCCTGGTCCTGCCGGAGCTAGGGGTATTTTCTGAGATTCCTATGGAAATATTGTTAGCCTCTTTACTATCATAATCAGGAATAACACTAACAACAGGGCCGAATTAGCAGGGTTTCTTTCAGGTCTGTAAATGGAAAAGTACCTTGGGTAGTCAGTGATTATTGTAGGAGACTCCCAAATTCTTATTTTGGCCTTAGGTAAACTCATAAACAGAGCCCATCCAGACCGTATCTCAAAAAATTGGTGCCTGTCAGCAAGTCTCTCATAGGCTTCCCTTTCCATCCGAGGCACGTCAGCTATAATTCTGAGTCACGTCTGGAATTAGGCTAACTCAGTGGCTGACTACCTTGCTAATGTGGTGGTGGGCCATACCCATGGAGAATCTCGATGGTTATGGAAGGACGTGGGTCAGGGTGACTTCAAGGATAATATAACACGTTTTAATTGGAACGACAATCCTCCTCTACTTGCGAGGACAGGTGGGGAGCCAAGAATACATCCAGTGGGGTTGTCAGAGGCCAGGGGTCTTTATGATAAAAGTGGTTCTTCCAGGAGGTCGGGTGAAAGTCGGTTTGAAGGAAGATGGAGCAGTACAATCGCCTTTTAGTTATTATTGGAAGATGGTGGTAGATTTAATGAAAATATGGCAACACGGTCTAGAGGAGGTTTCATTACAGATTGGAGGTGGTACTACGAGGTCGTCGTACTCAACCTTAGCCGAATTAATAATAACCAGATATGATAATCCCAAATCTCGAGCAATCTAGCTCAGTTTGGGTAATCATGGTCGTAATTGGAAGGGGGACGAGATCTTTCCTCTGCAGGAAAAGAGCCCTAACTATAATAGGAGGAGAGCTAATCAATTTCTATTTGTCATGGTCTCCTATCTGAGTTTCTATAGTTTGTTTGGTCTTCCTTGTTGGGTCTATTTGGGGGGATCTCTGACGGGAATTGATCGTCTAGGACGGGCCTTTCCCTCTGCTTTTTTGGGCGTGATTCAAGTGATCCGCTTTCAATTTCAAAGGCTATGGTGCCTTTCTTTTGTTTGTTTTCAAGGAGGGATAATGGAAGCGTGATCGGTTTGTTTCTCTGAGCCATGGAAACAGGTAGACACAAAGCTCTAGTTTGGAACAAGGTCATTCCCTCGGTGAGTTCCAAGCCCCAGAATAAAAGAGGGGGGGATACAATCTTCAGAGGAGCCTACTTTTCTCAATTGTGGAGCAGCAAGGGAAGCTAGAGAGGCTAGAAATCGGTACCACAACCTTTGCTCAGCAGAAGAAAAAAGAGTGATGGAGAACATTCAGGAGGCGGTCCTAAAAAGAATAAAGGGTACTACGAACAAGGAAATTCTTCGGACTGCAAAGGAATGAATGGATTCCTGACCTAATCCAATTAAGGAAAAGGGACACAAAATTCTTCCGCTTAGCAGGGGTTTATTGGATGACGAAAGAAACAATGGCACAACAGCAGTTAGAAATCCAAGCCACTCTCCACGCAATCTGGCTCTTAGAAGAAAAGTTTGAGTTATTCTTCAAGGCGCAGTATGGAATTCATTTCCAGGAACAATCCTTGAATTCTCAGGCTACTCAAAGTTGTCATACAGAGGATAAAGGTACTGTAATGGGTTCCCAAGAGCATCCCATTCAAGTTGATGAGAACGAGGAGAGACCGGAGTCCGGAAAGTGCGCAAGGCATCACCTAGAAAGAAAGTGAAATAATCATGCCAACCAGAGGGAAATTGTGAACCCGGGTTTCACTCATCCCCTATGTTCGTGGTCATGATAGATGTTAATTTTGTTTTTTGGTTTGAAACCAATGCTTTTAGGAATCTCTGGCTTAGCCAAAGGAAGAACTCTATGAAGTTAGGGAGAAATAGAACTATGTCGGGTTTTGTAATTTTCATGGACAGGTGTATAACCGAACGCTTAAACACTCTGTGTTGCTTCTATGTTGTTTCCTCCAGAAAACTTATTTGATACGGGGGAAGAATCTGGTTTCCATTTTTTTTGGCAGACCTCCCATATCCATGATTGTGTGTTTATGTATTATCCGAATATTTAGAAATATGTAGTTTTTTTTGTTTGCTTTAAAAAAATATTATATATATAAAATAGGTGGACATAGAAATATTTTGTTTATGGCCCACATTGAAATTATTTTTTTCTTATATACAAAACAGTTGAAAGTTGACAAGTGGTATTGAAAAACATATTTTAACATCCACCTTAAGTAAAATAATTTATATCAACATTCATCTTTATGTAAAATAATTTTATATCAACTTTATAGAGAGAGCAATTTAAATGTGCTTTGTACTTCTCCATGTGAAGGAGATGTGCAATTCCTTCAATAATTAATATGGAGTTAACACATTTCATTTAAAAAAAATATTAGTAACAAAAAAATATTTCAATATCAACTATATATATATATATATATATATATATAACAATTGAAAGTAAAATAATTATTCCCATGTATCGGGTGTTTGAGAAGCGATTGGCCTCGGGGCTCCCACCCAGGCCAAGCAGCCATGTGTCGGCTTCACTGACCACTGACGAGATGTCTCTCTCCTCTGCATGATGCACCACTTAAGCAAAGATACTTCGGCTTGTATGTCCCCGCCTCCAAACAGTATGCTTTGCTATGTGCCTTCTAGACGACCTCCTCAGGCATGTCGACGTGTTCCCAGCATATCTCCCTCTGTATCAACCACCTCAGCCTCATAATGGCTTCAGCCATCACTCCTATATATGGCCTTAACTTCGGCTCGATTACAACTCTCCTTGAGATGATCTCTCACATGATGGTTACTGCAGTTATTTCTTATCGCCTCCGGGTTTGGTTCAACCACTTTTCTCTCCTGCTTCACCTTCTCTCTCATCTGGTTCAATTCACCCACACCCATTCTCTTCATGAGCCCCTCTTCCCTCCCAATTACCCCCTCTCTACCGATCTCATGGCTCATGGAGACCGCTCCCGTCGTGGACATGGAAGCTTCTCTACGACAAGGGGTCAATATGGATCATGTCTTATAGCAGTGGTCGAAAACTATGTCGACTTATACCATGTGCACACGCCCCCTCAAATCTAGGCTAAAATAAACTTAGTGGAAGTGGATGTTTGAGTCCTGCGGTGTTTTTTCACGGATGAGGAGGTTCAAGCCGACACTAGATCCTGGGTTCCAGACATCAAGGGTATTCACTCACATGAATCCCATTATCTATGAACCATAGAACTCTATTGGTTGATGAAATTTCTACTGGGACGAGCCCTTGCAGACAGAAAGGATGATAAGGAAGAGATAATTCTCTAGATGGACGAGATGCAAGTGCAGATTCGGCTCCTGGATCACAAGATGAACCTGTTGGCAAGGAAGATCTTCGGCATCGACCTTGAAGTTGTGGCAGCACCTCCCACCTAGGTGCAATAGGAGGCTGGGTCGTCCAAATCTTAGTTTTTTTCTATGAAAAGTTTATTTTTGTATATCATAACTCTTATTGTAGATCATGGACTTTGTCCATACCTAACAATTATCTAGCTAGGCATATAATTAGACCAGTTTTAAGTCATTTTCAGGGTTCTAGATATAGCTCCTGTCAGTCTTCTAGATTTACAAGACAACTTTCGTGCAAAACATTAGACAAACTATTGAACTATTGTTGGTTTGGTTTCCTTAGTGGCAGGTCAGCAGCAAGCCTTTTTGTAATATTTTCAATGGAAATATAACTAGTTCTGGATTAATAACAAACAAAAAAAAGTAAAAAAAAATATTATTGCGTCGAAAGATGCTTTCTATAGCCTAGTATGAGAGAGATGTGTAATTCCTTAGGTGCTCAACATGGATTTTAACATGTGGCGTTTAAAAAGATATTAATAACAAAAAAATATTTCAATGTCAGCCATAAATCAAATGTTTCAATATCCATAATAAGTAAAATAATTCCATATCAACTCTAGAGAGAGAGAGAGAGAGTAATTAAAAGTCTGAGAATGAGGGAAATGCATAACTCCTTCATTCCACATTACGGAGTTGAGATGTGGCATTTAAAAAATATTATTAAGAAAAAAAAATTCAATGTTGGCCATAAATAAAATATTTATATCCACGTATACAACCTGAGTGGACCTAATGGTTAAGAACATGTGTTTCCTCCTTGGAGGTCACAAGTTCAAATCCAGAGTGGGGTAGGGTATCTATACCTCTATAGATTTCAAATCATTGCGCAGAGGGAGGTAGGGTATGTATACCTATGTAGACTTCAAATCACTCCACAGAGGGAGGTAGGGTATGTATACCTCTGTAGATTTCAGATCACTTCGCGGAGGGGGTCAATCGTCCCACAAACAAAGGGGTCTCATACACCAATTTAGTGTCTAGCTTGGTCGTGACCTTAATATTTTATATCAAGTAAAACAAATATTATTCACATATGCGAGAGATATATGATTCCTTCAATGCTTAATATGGAGTTAACATATGTCATTTAAAAAAATATTAGTAACAAGCAAATATTTCTATATTATATAGAAATATTCACTTGTTTAAAAAAATATTAGTAACAAGTGAATATTTCTATATAATACAGAAATATTCACTTGTTACTAATATTTTTTAAATGACATATGTTAACTCCATATTAAGCATTGAAGGAATTACACATCTCCCTCACATGTGAATAAGATTTTTTTTACTTTAAATTAATCTCTCTCTATTTGAAGTTGATATAAAATATTAAGGTCGTGGCTAAGCTAGACACCAAATTGGTATATGAGACCCCTTGTTTGTGGGACGATGGACCCCCTCTGCGCAGTGATGTATGTGTGTGTAACAATTGAAAGTAAAAAATATTTTATATCAACTTTTTATAAAGAGATTATTTTAAAGTAAAAAAAATGTTTATTCACATGCGAAGGAAATGTATAATTCCTTCAATGCTTAATATGGAGTTAACATAT
>ML784053.1:272491-299739 GCA_009831015.1 Picea engelmannii | reverse complement strand
TAACCATATTGAAATTATTTTTTAATTAATGATTTTTTTAAATGCCACATGTCAACTCCATCCCTCATTCTAGGAAGTATAAAGCACCTATTAACGAAATCATTTTTTTTTACTTTCAATTACTTTATATCTTTCCTTCTCTATATAGAGTTGATATAGAATTATTTTATTTAAGATGGATATTGAAATATTTTATATATGGCCAACATTGAAATATTTTTTTGTTATTAATATTTTTTTAAATACCACATGTCAAATCCATGTTGAGCACGGAAGGAATTACACATCTCCCTCATACTGGGTTGTAGAAAGCTCGGCTCAATTACATGCACTAAAACATGCAAAGGTATGGTCCTTATAACAACATTAGTATTTTAGAATATTTTAAAGAATGCAAATTTTTAAGATTCTGTGATTTATTTTGTAGGGTAAATTTAAAACCAAAGCGCCACCAGAAAATGGATGGCAACTCATACATAAAATTTAAAATCATAGGGTCACCATAAAATGGACAAAACACCTGACCTCTAACGTTAAAAAAAAGGTATCATAGATCCATCTCTAATTGGAGTATGATTGGTGTGTCTATATTTTCTAGGCAACGTAATATTTCATAAATTGGTTTTAGATGATTTTTTGGGACATGATAGGAATCTCCATGTGGAGCGTCCTCCTCTTGTCTGCATGTTGACCCAAAATTAGTGTTTATCTACCCCAACATAGGCTCCACAGTCACACCTAACCAATGTCAGCATCCTTGTTGAAGTGGCAGAGCTAGTAATAGTGCATGATAAGATCTTTCGCTGAGGATCATGTCTACAATTAGGGATCTTTTGGGAATTACTCATTATACAAGTGGACTCCTCCAATAAATGTTCCTTATCTACATGTCAAGTAATGATATTTATGGCATAGAAAAAGTATGTACCAGAAACAAACCCAGGAAAACACCCATATATGTTTATTTGAACTCCTTGAATTCATTAGGTTTGCACCAAGGATGATTGGACTGAGACTTCTCAAAACTTGTTGGAAATGCGTCATTTTCAGATCTGAAATGCATCATTTTCATATCTGGACATGGGCTTTGTTGTTGTTGTAATTATTAGGTATAGCTTAATCTTGTTGTTGCTACATGCCTCCTTAAATAACTTAATGATCTTTTGGTACTTGAATGGATCTGTTTAGTACAATTCTTAAGGATTCTCTATTGCATACTATAAACTTTGATTCTTGACCAGTACTCCAACTTTGTATTAAAATGTCATAGAAAAAGAGAGACTCCATTACAACTATAAACTTTGATTTGTTTTTAGTTGGATATAAAGAGTAATTTGATTTGTGCATGATGAAATCACTTGCAGAATATTGAAGGAAAACACGTTATCACAAAAAATCTAAAATATGACAACATTGATGTGCCTGAACATTTCCAATCACTACCAAGCCATGTTGGTATTTCAAATATTGACTCCGCGAAGAGTGCATTCAATTTTGTTATTTCAATAACTATGTATGTTTTTATAATATAATTGTGATAATTTATTTCTAATATTTGTGTATACTTTTTTGTATTTGGCAGTGCCCATTAATGTCAGCAGGACATGAAATACTCCAAGAAGGTGAGAAAGTGAAAGTACTAGATCCATATGACGGTGATAGTGCTAGCATTGGACTAATTCACTCACTCATGTGATCCATAGAGTGGCACTAAGTCTTGAAGATGAAAATGTAAATATCATTAAGGTCACAAGTAACATCCCCCTTCCATATGTTGATAAAATAGATGGATGTATCATTTTGAAGGAGAAGGAAGGGATTTCCACTCAATGGCCAAAGAAGTATTTGGAAAATTCATCGATGTAGATGATTTTCATATTCTTGCATAGTTGAGACGGCCCACGAGGGGAAAAACATGTCTCTAGGAATTTGAACCTTGGTGGGGGGATTATAACCATCCCCACTTAACCATCAAACCAAGAACCCAATGAAAAAACTTGGAAATTTTTCTAATAGTCATTTAAAAATATGAACTTCGATTTCTCATATAATTATCATTATCACTGAAATTGCAGTAATTTACAGAGATTAAAAAATGCAAATTGTTGACAAAAGATTGATGTGAAATCTAGGGAAGGCCAACCATATCAATCCACTTGGATCCAAAGAACAAACATTGCTCATTTGCAAAGTTGCTTAAAGTCCAGTAGCCCTAAGAGGTTAACATGAGAATCAAGATTAATGTTGCATGAAAGGCCAATGTAGTATTCATAAAGCTTGCATTCTCTTATCAGAAACAAGTTTATTAGGGACTTTAAGAAGGTAAATCAGATTCATGAATTGATATCTTGAATTGGCACTAGTATAACATGCGTTATATATTAGGCATGTAGCAGTTTAAACATGAAAATACTTAAATAATGTATCTTTCATGTATGCTCCTATGTCATATTTGCAATAAGAAAACTCCAATTTTTATATAAATATGAAATCCTCTAAATATTTAAAGTGCCAACATCAGATCATCAGAGGGTACAGTAAATTGTTATTTTTTCAACAGAATATTGAAATACAATATGTTCCTAGGACTAGTTGGGAGGCACATCTGAAATATTTTCCTATTTCAACAGCACAATATGCATGGAGTTTTTCCTATTGTTCTCAATCAACTGGGTCCGTCTACACATGCTTTACAATTTCTCTCTTTTTGTATTGCATTAGCCTTTAATTGTTGGTATTTCTAAGTTACAATACTTTGTAACAGGTCGAGCAATTATTTAGATAAATTGTTGATCTAAGTGGAAGATTTTACAAACATGTCAAATGAATAATAATACCATTTTTCTGTTGTGGATATTGATCTTTCTCTGGTGGTGGTGTCAATAGAACAATATGTTTATGGTGAATGTCTTCCCTCTTATATTTTGTTTGCTTGGTAGGCAAGGAGCATGCCACTTATGTTATATTGTGGTTATCTAATTTAAAATAATGAAATTTCTAGTGTAATCGCATCCAACTATTGGAACAATGTGAAATGTGTACCTCATTTTACACAATAGACTAATTATTACATGTTTGTTCCCTTGCATATTTTAAATATTTATAGTTAGGATGGCATGACAAAATTGAGGATAGAAAACAAAAGATGTTTGAAAAGGAAATGAAAAGTGGTGGGAATATTAAATTGGAAATTATTTGGAAAATTGTATTGGTCAAAGAAGAATGCAAATGGCTTATATTGGCACTGTGTTCTTTTTGGAATCACTTAAGAAGATTTTGAAATTGTTCCAAAGGAGTCGCGTAAATGGTTCAATAAATAGAGAACACTGAGGTTTTATCTTGGGAAATATGTTTCTCAAAGACAAAATAGGAATTTATGAGACCGGATAATGATACAAATACTATGGTAGTATGTCATTTTAAATGTCATCCTAGAAAACACAAATTCTTTGTTTTAGGAATTTAAGGACAAATTTTGTGTAAATGATATTATTGAGTATATATTTAGTTTTATCAATATTTTTTTATTTAAAAATAACATATAATCCATAATGTTCGAACAATTTATTAATTTCTATCTTTTGTAGAACATGTTGTCAAATTTGATCCTCCAACAAGGTATCTTTCAAGAAGTCTCACTTTGGAAGAAGCCATAGATACCATATTGTTTTCCAGGTCTATAGTCCACAACCTTTCCTACAAGGTTATGACTACAACAATGGAGAAGGATAATCCACCTATTGAAAATCCCTGACCTATGGTTGCCATCATGGGGAGGTCTGAAGGAAGGAAGTTTAACTCATGAGTAGTCATTGAAATATTTGAAAAATTCATTGATGTAGATGATTTTCATGTATTGGTTGTCCCAAAGCTTGATGTTTTTTAGTCTAGTATGGAGACATTTTTTTTAATGAACTAGATGATCAATGATCATCATGTATTAGTGGATATTTAGTTGGAAACTCAAATGTATTGTAAAATTACTTGACTTTTCATATTTTTTATATATAATATTTATGTGGTTCAAATATATATATGTTTGTACTTGATATTATTTATAGTATTGTTAATTAATGTTGCAAGTTTATATGTTTATATAAATTTAATTTATTTTCACTGATTCAATTGCATATATGAAAAAAAAAAATATTGTTTAGGTATATAATTCGTTTCATTGATATTAGATCAACATCAACATTGTATGACATCTTTTTAAATTATTCACATCGTATTAATTTATATTGAATAATAATGATGAAAGAAAATAAAATGAATATAAAAATACTAAATTAGTAATAAATATAATGAATATGAAACGACTAAACCATAGATACTACTATTATTTTAGTGGCGTTATAAGGGACTAGGATTATACTACTTGCATAGTGCTTTATAACACGACTAAATATACAAGTAAAAATGATAAAAATAATAATGACTAAATATGCTACTATATAACAACAATTAATGACTAATTAAACTAGTAAATGTACTACAAAATAGTGACAATTAATGATCAAATAAACGAGTAAATGTACTACAAAATGGTGAAAATTAATAACCAAATAAATGAGTAAATATATTACAAGATAACAAATCAAGTCAACCAATTAATGAATAAGCGAGATATGACTAAAAGTTAGTCAAAGTAAAAGAGATTGCAAAATTGCTATAATTAGTAACCAACTCAAAAATAGTAGTTTATATCCAAATTTTAGTTGTTTTTTAGTAACAAATTAGCCAAATTGTACTAGTGCGGGAAGGAGAATGAGTCCCAAAACCCTAAAAGCATGGACAAAACCAATTTTGAAACCATAACTAGTTACATCCCTTGAGCTCTAATTTTGGTAACGGGATGGATAGTATGGATCTTTTGTTCTGCATAAAAGGTTGAAGAAATTTTGCACTAGAGGTGGAAATGGGGAGCTCGAACACTTTTCCTCAAAAAGTAGCATATAGAATTTGATGCCAAGTCAAAATGGCTAGATATCAACCTGTGTAGGGTAAGGATTCTAAGGCTCCATCTGGCCTTGTGGTCAAAAGAATTTTGAAGAAATTAGGAATTCCCTAAGCAATTTCTATGAGGCATATTTTTCATATAGATACTCGGGCTCCCCAGGTATATCCTACATACTAGTAGGTATGGATATTAGCAAAGGATTAGCAAAGACTATGCAGATACAAAGAGATTTGGATTATTTTCACTTGAATCTAGACTATGAGGGTATTCACTTCGTATGCAGAAAATGCCATAACTATGGTCATCTTGCAGCAGAATGTACCCACTCAATATATGGAAAACTCTGGGTTCATAAGAAGAATTCAATTGTTGGAGAGGGTGAATTAAAGGATTTGAATCCAATCACAAAATCTTTGGAGACTTTGGAGGATAATGGGGCCATTGGTTGCCTTTAGGATGTTCCTTGGGTAGCTACTTTCCAATATTTGGACACAATCCAACCCAATGATCTATCAATGGAAGAACCATGTGACAAAAAGGATTGCTTAATATCTCATAGTAAGTCCTCAAAGACCCCCTCGACAAATAAAAGGAAATCATCTAAAAATATGGTTTTTAAGACCTAGATTTTATATATTGATCTCAAAGGACTTGAACCCATCAATGAATTCCTACCCAACCTATTTGGGATTACAAACCCAAGCCCCATTCCTTTAATTCCTATTTCTGGGATAGCGGAGATCCAAGTGGATAGAACTTCCCAAATTGATTCCTCTGTAAATTTGAATATAGATCCAAAGGATTTTGAGACTTTCAGTGACTCATCTCCAAAGAAAACCTTGAAATATAATCTTAGATCAAGGAGCAAAGGGACTTTTGATTTCCTTAGGAACTAGGTAGGAGATTTGGGTTTTTTGGATGAATCTGGCCAATAAGGTCATCACACGAGAAGGAAATCTCTAATATCTCTAGCACAAAAACAAGCATCCTCGGAAATTAAAAGTGGTAAACAGTGATCCTTAATAGGGTCCCCTTAGAGAAAATGCCCCCAAAGAGGGTTCAAAATGATTTTCTTGACTCTAACCTGGAGAGAATTGGCCAACCCCTCAAAATCATTGGCCCTAAAAAGATTGGTGGAGGTAACAAATCCTTATATCAATATTTTACAAAAAATTATCACTGATGGGGAGAAAAAGTCTCGGGAACAAACTTCTAAGTAACTAGGACTTTAGTTTTATTGATGTTATTAGAAGGTCAGGGGGGGAAATTACTGGGTGCAAGAAATTGTATTTTAACCTCACTAATTCTTGGGCTTTTACATCAAGTCTAGGGACTATTTTGTTCTCTCTGGATCATGGGAAATAAATTACTTTGTTGAATGTATATGGGCCATGTGTGGACAAGAAAGAGTATTGGGATAAGTTGTTCCACATGGAATTGCTACAATCAGGGTTAGTTGTGGTGAGAGGAGACTTAAACATTACTCCGGTAGCCTTAGAGGTCTACGGACCAGTGACAAAAGTAAATACCAAAAAAAATTACTTTTAATAAAAAAAAAAAGTAAATACAACTTACATTGAATCAAACATAAATTGTTTCTTAAAAATATTGTTATATTGTCCATATTCAAAACATATGAGCTAAGAAATTTTATTATATTCTCCATAATCAAAACATATAATTCATAAAACATAAAAATGATTCATAACTTCATGTAAGATCATATGTAAGTTAAATGTTCATTTCTAATTACCATACAAACATCATATGTATCAAAAATACATAAAATGTTTCATACACTTATTCAGTTGACTCGTGGTTTCTGAAATACCGTCAGAATCTACATTGTCTTTAGATGAATGATTGGATGAAGATATAGATTATACATACTCTTCTCTATTGTCTATGAATGCACCATCTGAGTCTACATGCATGCCCAACATTTCAAATGTCAAATGCCTTTTAGATCTATGGCTAGGTTTAGCAGACTCCCATCTTGCATTTATTTCTTGTGGCAGCAACCTCTTGATAATCTATGTTGTCTTGGAGCGAAGAGTTCATCTCTTTGTCAAATTGAATTCATAAACAAGTATGTCAACATCATCTAATTTTAAGAGGTCAGTGCGATGACGAGTTGATTTTGACCATTTCTTTTTCTCTTTCTATTGACATGTTTCTCAACCAGCATCTTTGGCTTATACACACCATTGAATGGGTGTGTACTTGTTGCATACCAATGCACTTCAATTACAATAACATCATCATTTTATTTCTCAATCTTTATAACCTTTGCAATCCATAATGGATAACCAGGTGGATCTCCAGTCGCTAAGACTGCAATCATGCTACCCTCCTTAATATCGTGTATTGAACCACTGTAAAGGTATTCCATGGCTTCACGTTGTGCACGTGACCTTCGCGAACCAATATACATTTCTCTTTCCTCTGCTTGTGTAAACTCAATATCACCTTGATATTCTTGTTGAAATTCAACAATGTTTGTTTCTTCATATTCATTTGGCATATTTTATGGCCAATGAAATGGAGTCTTCAACAATGTATCTTCATTTGTTGAGCTTGAAATTATGTCACTTTGACTATTGAAAAAAGAATCTCACCAAACAGAATCAACAACATCAAAGTACTCATATGTATTCTTAATGGACTTTTTTATTTCTTCCAGGCATTCAGAATAATCTACATCTCTATTACACCTCCGTGTGTTATGGATTTCAACAACTGATTGTAAAAATAATAAATTTGATGCAAATATTGGACAATCTGGAATGAACTTCACAAATGATAAACCTGATGAAGGCTCCCATTCTATATTAGTTGAATATTGATTTCCCCATATAAGTGTTTTCCCATCAAATTTTTTGAAACAAAATTGATGTTGAAAGCTAATACCATTAAGTTGTTGAATAAATTTGTCTTCACGATGCAATCCCTAAATAAATCTTCACATGTCAACAGTTTCTTCTAATATATGAAAAACAGACTCTGGAATGTATGTTTTCTTAATACATTCAATCAATAATGGTAGGCTTCCATCATTTTTCCTCTTCAATGTTACTGAAAAATGACCAAACATTCAATCAATATGATCATGAGTGTGTCCAACAAGAAGGAAATCAACTTTCACCTTTTGAAAGATTCTCATTTCAACAAGCATGCTTAGATATTGATTTTTATTTTCACGACTAGTGTTGTCCAACTGTAGATAGAGAACTTGAGGAAGATTTCCAGAACAATGAGTGAGCACATGATGAATTATGGTGATGGTCATATTTGCATCATTATGAATATTTAGAGCTATGAAGTAAACCCTTGGACACATTTTTCCATTGAAAAACATACAACCAACCAAGTGAAACTGAATGAAATTTTCTTCTTGTAAGTTTTTGGGTGTACGGACAAAATGTGGTAGAAGTGTTTTCTTCTGGTCTGTGTCATCAATTATCATACCTAAATATTTGTTTGGAGCATCATAACACTTTTTTCGATGTTTGTACAACTTTTTCCTTTCACTTGATTGTTGATTCTGATGTTTTTGAAGTTCTTTGACTATGGAATCTGCACATGACATATAATGAAAATATTGATCATATGTTTTCATAGTTGATAACTATCCAATTTATAAAAATAAAAATAAAAATAGTACATATTGTTAGCGATCAAAATGTAATGGTACTTGAGAGAGTTTTCATCTCTCTCTATTTGACTTATCATTTTCTTCAGTCTTTTGGCCAGTGTCTTAACCTCCACATTCCTCATCAAGCTCTCGTTGATTACTTTCACCCAGAAATCCTTTGGCTTCGTCCTCTTGATCTGCAAATAAACGATTAGAAATCTTTATTGAACTCTGCCAAATCTTTATAAAAAGTTTGTTAAAAAGACACTTTTTAACCAAATGTTTATATATGTGTGTGTGTGTGTGTGTGTGTGTGTGTGTGTATGTATGGCCTATCAAATATGTGATGTGTGCACTTAAGTGTCTTACTATCAAATTATCATAAACCATGTTACATATGCCCAAAAACCAAATCTATTGTAGTATTCTAAGTCTAAGAGTTAAGCCACAAGTTAAAATTACATTGCCTAATTCATATGTTAGCCACGCAATAAACTAAGTCGACAACACAGGTCAAGCCAAGCCATGAGTCATAAATCTCAGTTACAAATCAGATCACATGTCAACGCTCCAAGCCAAGCGCAAATGCCAAGCTCTACTCTCTCATCGAATGATCTATTTAGAAGTCAACTCGTGCACTGAGTATGTTGTCATATGTGAAGACTGCCATTGAATACTCAGCACTATGACGGCATTATTTTTAGGGTTTCCATATGACAGAAGAATGGTTTTATTTGTGTTAAGTAACAGGTTGAAGGCACTGATTCACCAAATTGCTTCCACTGAGCATTAATTTTGGTTCTGTATTAATGCATCGCCAAATCTAGCTCTCTTGCAGGTGCTACCAAAGTCTACCATAGCAAATAATTCAATGTACCAGAGTATTTGGGCTCTAGTTCATATTTGTGCACACATTATGAAAAACATATTTGCAGATGTGATGTAATACTAAGGGACTTGGTTCGTTCTTCGATATCTTGTGCAAGTATTTACGCTTCATCAAAGTCAAGCAAGACTAATATTCCTTCTGTCTTTTTTATCTTGTCCCGTGAGTAAGGATGCATGACTTATTCCACAAGAAAATAGAGTGTTCTTTATTCCTAAGTTATGTGTGCAGATAACAATGCTTTTGCAAATGATGTGAGTCCTATCTTGAAGATTTTGGGTATTTCATTAATGTATTCATTAACAAGTTCCTTGCAATGCTCGTGATAATCAATACCAGGCTCTTGTATGGCAGAGTATGGCAGCAAAGACAAGGATGCAACATTGTGCAGCATCGTCCCAGTGGTTAATGAAAAATTTCTCTTTCTCAATATGCACATGTATTCATATGTAACTTTGACTTTGATGGCTTCTATTTTACTGCAGAAACTATTTCATCTGCATGCAAAGCCGAAACAATATATATTTTATTCCCGAGCCCTATAGGATCACCAACAAGTGCTTTGGATATCTGATGATGGAATTCCATATATGGGAGGTATTCCACAAGAGGAACCAAGCTTTTTAGATGAAGTGCAACAACTTGTTCTTGTTTTCCTGGAGCATATAGGATAGAGTTATCAACACTCTTGCAACAGAGGCATATCTCATTATAGTTGTTGCAGAACAATGATCAAAATAGTTTGGAATAAATCAGATGTTGTTACTAATATTGGAATACATGCATTTATGATCCAAACAGAAATTTTTAAAACAATTTTGAAAGTCTGTACTTTCGACAGCTTAGTCGAGTCCCGAAAGGCACTTTTAGTTGTCGAAAGCTCTGCTTTCAGCAACTAATCTCACTTTGTTTCATGCCTGTAAGTTGTCGAAAGCACAGATACACAGGCAAGGCGCTACCGAAATTTACACAGAGGATAAAATTACACATGCTTTGGCGCTACCGAATTTTTAACAGAGACTGAATTACACAGAGAGATACACAGAATCGGGAGCTACTCATTTTGCCAGATTATTTTTGATATTGTGCTACGATATGTGTTGATTAATCAGTGAATTCATTACAAAAACTTGCTACCCAGCGCGCTACTGAATGGCACTACCAGTTGGCACCTGGAATCAAGGATTTCAGGGTCATTACTTTTTTGGGTTGCTGATGACATGGAAAAGAGAGAAGAGCACAGGTGGAAGCATGATGACAACATTAACCACTAGAGGACACCTGGACATGGAGAGGGATGCGCATCATAGGGAGACCATGATCAGGGGATCAAATTTTGCTCAAAAATTCAAAGTACTCGGAATCGCTTCAAATTTAACGAGAGCATAGGCCTCGTCTTTGAAAACCCAACGCAACTCGTTTGGGTTCAAACGGACGTCGGGAGTGAGAGATATCACGTTCTGTTCACAATGACAAATAGGTAAAAAAAAATGGGGGTGCTGACTGTACAGTCCGTACGGCTGCTGACGTGGCAGTCTGTATGACACGTGGCAGAGCTGAGTGGCACAGTTGGCAGTTTGGATGAATGATATTGAGACACATGGCAAATTGTGGTTGGTTGTACAGTGCCACATGGCCCAGTCATGGGCTGCCACGTGGCACCATATTATTGGTTGCTAATTTAAAATTTATTGGAGTCCACCGGGTTCGACCCCGTGACCTCCACACTCATGTAAAGCCTTGGCATAGTACGCGCTGCCAACACGCCCCACTTTGTTCCTTGTTATATATGTGGGTTTAAATCCATTTGAATTAAACTATATGTATGGTCGGCGGGGGGTCTGGGTCGGGGCTTAGCCCCAGCCCGCGGTCGTATCCGCCATATCATATGACTCCAATGCAACGGTTGGCGCGCGCGTTTTGGGTTTTGATTTGTGGTTTAAACGGTTGAACGACCCGCCACTTGTTATGTTGCTATTTGCCTATGGGACTGAGCCCTATTTGAAAATGCGCATGGTCACATGCCCATATGACTTCGGCCTTGGCGGTTAGGGGCTAGGTGCACCCGTAACCGTCCTACAGTTCGCACCATTTGTGCAATTGCGTCTGGTGCCGGGTTTTTACGCTTTAAATTGCGTGTGGGCTAGGTTGAGCCATGGAAGGTGCAATTTGTAGATGCAGAGACAACAAGCTTGAAGGGGGGACTTCCAGGAAGCCTAACTTCTTCAATTTTTGGCCAAACGAGGTGCCGAAAAATCCCAACTAGGGGTTTTTGGACGTTTTGAAGCCATTGGAGCAGTCTATTTGGCAGTTTGAGAATTGTAAAGCACATTTTTTATCACTTTGAGAAAATAATACAAATGATCCATTGGAAGTTTGTTATAACCCTAAATTGCACCATACATGCTTACCTGACATCAGGCCAACTCATTGCCCTTCATTGCCAAAACATCTGCTGAGAAACCTTTTTAAAAATCCTTTTGGGTGAAGGTACATGCGCCCTAACCCACTACTGCACGTGGGTGAACGCTGGCAAGCCTACTACAACCCGTGTTTACCTAACAAAGCATAAAAACAGGAAAGTTTCCGACGGGACAAAAAGCTATGGGTCAGTTAACTGAAACTCTCGGCCATGCATGGTTGAGAGTTCGTCCAAAACCCTAGCTCCTTCTAGCCTATAAAAGAAGGGGGTACTATTTGGAGGAGGAAAAATATAGCGAAGAAACTCTACCCAATTGCCAAGTCCATTTGTCCCAACCCTTTAGCCTTTCCTCAAGCCTAAGGAGAATTAACGCAAAGCAGTTGGAGGACAAAGAAGAGGAGGAGCCCAAGATCAGGATCAAGGAGCGGTGGTCGGTCTCGAATTTGATTGTAAGTTGATTCATTTTGAAAATAATAAAAAGAATACTTTTCCCGTCCCAATGCATGAGTTATATATGGTTTGTGTAATTTATGCTTAATTTCTAACCCTCAAGTAGAAAAATAGCATGTATGCGTGGTGTTTTGTCTTGATCACAGGTTAACTTTGGAAGGAGAAGCGCAAAGAAGCGGGCAAAGCGCAACAGAGGATCTACACCAAACATTAGTAAAAAGGTTAGTAGTTCCTTTCCATGCATGTGTCTTGAAAGAGGGGTTTAAGTTTTGGGTGGTAGGTTAAAAGGTCATTTCTTTAAGGTCAAAATCTGCATGCAAATCAGACCCTAGTTTGCTAGTCCGTAGGGTATTATTTCCCAACAACAGAATTCGCGACTCCACTGGAGAAGATACTCTTAGGGTTTCCGGATTTAGTTGAGGTTTTTGGGTAGTTTAAAGGATTAGATTTTATTTTTTCTTTGTTTGTCTGTTTTCTGTTAGGTCAAAACTAGCAGGGAAACTGGTTCTTTATACCAGTTTTTTCCTTGACTGTTGCTTGACAATAATTATCGGGACACACAGAGGTACACACGGCCTGCAGAAGGCCTGCACGCGTGTAACCCGCGCCCTAACCTTCTACAGCACGTGTTTGAACGTTAGCTGTAGAGGTTTCAGTAGCGTGTAGGAGTCAGAGAGCTTAAGAGGCAGTCTCCCTTTTCCCTGTCAGAATTATATATTCTCGGGGGGCTTTCTGGATCCTGTCTGAGTCTTGTTGGTTCATAGTCTTGTCTCAGTTTGCTTTATTGCATTTTGTTATTTCTTGCATTTATTTTTCTTTTATGTTAAGAAGAAGCAACCAAGCCTTCAGGAGACCCTGGTTATCAATACCATAGGCCTCTTCCAGGTCTGGGCTGTCTGTGTTTAGTTTTGTCTTAGAGTTTATACATACACGCGGCCTGTGCAAATACAACCCGCGGGTACCCGCATGCTGTTGTAGGTCAGCACGCATTTGAACGTGTGTTGTTTCAGTGACAGTAGCGGGCTTGACAGGTTGCTTTTCAATCAGGGTGGGGCAGTCATCCCTTCCTGTGGTGAGAAGTGTTCCTCTTAGGGGTTTGAGTCTAGGGTTGCACAGTCGGTAGGTTAGGGCTTCTTACCCTTAGCCTATTTTTTCTTAGTTGATAGTTGATAGAAAAGATAAAAAAGAAAAAAAATTATTTTATGGTTTTTAGAGAAGCGTAGAAGCAGTGCTTTCTCGATTGCCATTGTGCATCTTTGCTCTGTTTTTTTTGCGATCTGCGCTTTAAGCCATAATTTTATTTTGTTTTCTTGGTTTTGTGCTTGTCGGCATTTTCCCTTTGTTGCTTCATTTAGCACTCAAATAAAAATATATATATATATCGCTTTTTCATTTTCTTCTTTGTTTGAAGATTGTGTTGTTGCATCAATAGCTGGGGAGAAGTCTTTTTGTTCATAAGTTTTGGCAGTGCATTTAGAGCATAAGTAGCTCATAGTTGAGCGAAAATTCATTTATGTTTGTTGCATGAAATCTTAGCAAAATTGAAAAGAAAAAGAAGTCTTTCTTTGTGAAAAGTTGTTGTTTTTGCATTCAGTAAAAGTTTTTGTTTCCAGCATTTTGCATTCGTTTTTTGCTTTGAGTCTTCACACACCATCAGTTTCACTTTCATACCTTGTGACGTAAAAAATCCCATAAAAGCAATGCTAATTTAAAATCTATTAGACCTTTTGTTTGTAGGGTTCATACACTAGCTCAGGACTAGGGCCTTGGAATAGGTTGAAGAGGAAACTCTCCAAGGCCACTCAAAACCAAACATTGGAGTCTGTGATAGGGAGTGTAGAAGTCCAGTTACGTGGAAGTTATTCGGGACCCCCCTCTAACACAAGGGATAAACACGAGGTCGCGTGAGGAAAGGTAGCGGAGATAACCCCTCCAAAGCTGGACCAAGCATAGTGGAGAACACATATCGAGGATTTGTCTTGGGATTCCATCATTTTCATTTGCCACAGGGCTTCGTGGATATCGAATCCGTTCGAGGTCCTCAGTTGTCTTCCGGACCATTTTCTCTTGATACCCTGGACAGGTTTCAGGCTTGATACCCTGCTCATTGTGGTCTACCCGACTATCGACTGTACCCGCCTGGTGACTGTTCGTGTGCTGGCAAACTAGTTGCCAATATTTTTAGGGACATACACAGGTGACTGCGGGGGTATACAGCGGTACCTAGGACAGACATCGGGCCACGCTTTGCAGAGTATACCCGGAGGGTGCTTTCATTTTCGAGTTGCACTTGCACCGGTAAGTTTCTCTAGTGTTGGTTGTTGTAATTGTTCTTCAAAATAGTTAGTGATTGCTTGTCTTATCTCTTAGGGGATTCTTTTTTAGAGTGTGTTACTGTTTGATCGTGTAGAATACCTTAGTGTGTCTTGGATCTTCTCACATAGTGGAGGATCCCGAGCTCCGCCGGTCACGAAGGCTCCTGGGCCTGTCGCCGGTTATACTGGAGCCACCCCCGCCACCATTGAGGCAGAAGCTAGACCAAGAAGGGTCTTTTGAAGCAACCGGGTTACAAACCATTGTGCCCGAACAACTCCCGGAGGAATCAATCGCCAATCTTGGCTCGGTTGAAACCCCAAACACTGATATTTGGCCATCGGTCATTGTACCCGTCCAGTTTTACGAACGCCTGTCAGTGCCTCACACAGTTATGGAACCAAACTCTGTTACTTCCTCTAGGAATTCTTCCATTCCCACCACCGTTGCTACCATAGGAGAAGCATCTCCTAACTTGCCATCATCGGTCCAAGCCACTACGGTCTCAGCTGCAACTACGTCGCACAGTGGACCGACCCCATCTATCGTGGCGGCCACACCTCCCTTCACACCTAGTGCGACAGGCCCTTCGTTCTCATACGGTATGCCTAGTTCAGGTACAAGTCCTGCACTCACTTACTCCACTTTACAGACTTTGGGTCTGGGGGCAGGAAGCTCTAATGCTCCTCTGCAAGGTCAACTTGGGGGCATTCATGTCCCTTGTAATGTTTTTCCTTACGCTGGAGGTCATATCTCTCCTTTGTCCCCTTCGCTTGGTGGTCTGCATCAGCAGTCCACCGGGCAGCCTGCACACACAAGTTCGTTTGGAGCTGGGAGTCAAGGAACACCTGCGCAAACTTCGTCGGTAGGTTCGTCACTGTTTGTTTGGAATGGGACGTTTGGTAACAACACTTTCACATCCACTGCTTTCCCATCTGGAGGCACTCCCATCTTTGGACAGTCTACTCCGGCGCAGGGTACTATTCCTGTGTCGGGGGCACATATCGCAAGACCTTGGAACTCAGGACAAGGATCCGTTCCTTCCTCTCGAATGTCGTTCTGGGGTAATTCTTTCCATAGTCAATGGAACCCTGGATAGACTTCTATGCCTCTCCCATCAGGACCGGCATGGGGTAATCCTTCCCAAATTTTGTCAAACACAATGAATGCCCAACATCCTATGTCATTTATGGGGAATCAGCCAATGATGTCTCCACATATGCAAAACCCTTTTGCTGGTCAGGGCCATGGTTTCTACCAGAATCTGGGCCAGCAGCCAAACTTTTCCTGGCAACCTGGTGCCAGTCAAACTCCAAGACCCTTTTTCCCAGGCTATCAGCAGCAACCCAAACTACCATTCCTGGCGACGTTACACTTGCCAGATTTTACAAGGTTGTTAAATGATCCTATTTTTCACGATCCACGTTGGCCTCCTATGCCAACGACGTTGCCTTCAGAGATTCCAAAGTTCGAGGCCAAGCCTAACGAAGATCCAGGTGATCACGTGACTACTTTCCATATTTGGTGTTCATCTAACTCATTGAAAGATGACTCCATCCAGTTGCGATTGTTTCAACGCACTCTTATCGGGAGTGTCGCGAAATGGTACATCGAGCTTGATCGCTCAAGATATTCTTCTTTTGGCGAACTGGCTATGGCCTTCCTTAACCATTTCCAGTTACCTGTGAGATACGACGCTGGCACAGAGTTGCTTGCCAATTTCGAACAGACGACAGCGGACCATATCTCTGATCATATCCGAGAGTGGAGACGTCGAAAGAGTCTCATCAAGGTACCAGTTCCACCAGCATTCATGCTTGAGTGGTTCCTTAAGTCTTTAGTCCCTCAGTTATCCAAAGACATCATGACTTCAGGAGTTTTCTCCGAAGAAGATGCCATCATGAGGGCTCAACAGTTTGAGCTCATCTATTCTCAGTCTAGTTTATTGTACAACATTCTGTCGGATGCACCACGATCGATACTGGATAAAACTAGACAGAGAGCTGGACCACATGCCGATGGTATTATTGGTTCAGCACCAACCAAGCCCGCTGAGAAATTGACAAAGCAATTGCAACAGTTATCTATCCAACACTCAGCGGCCGACCAGACTACTGCTTTGGCTGCTCCTCCTACCCAAACGTCGGAAGTACACTCCGTGCAAATGACTAACCCAAAGGCCACCCAGCAACCTGAAGGGAAGAAAAAACAATGAAAGAAGGGTAAGGGGGAGAAAAAACCCATTGATAATGTTGGCGAGGGCACCACGAAAAAATGGAAGGCGAAGTATCCATGCAACTTGTGTGCGGAAGACCACCCGACCCATCTATGTCCTCGACTTGCGGAGGCCCAGAAGTTTTTCACACAGCAACAACAAGCCGTGTTGACTAATCCCTTTCAGCATGGGTAGAATTTAACTCAAGCCTCTACAAGTGCCGAAGGGGGCAGCCAGGAAACTTGCCCTCCTACGAGCAATTCCTCTGCCGCAAACGTATATATGGTTAGGGGTGATGCTTTAATAACAACTTGAGCACACGACTATAGTAAACCAAGCGCCTCGGACAAGGGTAAAGAAGCCGAGATCCCATCTCTTCCTCTACAGATCAAGAAGACGTTGGGTGAAACAATGACACGCATTCCAAAGGGTGCGTTTAAGAAATCTTCTCACAACCCAAACGCAAGGGCCGCCCAGAATTACTCTGTGGTGGAAGATTTATCACAAACCCCTTGTGCAATGTCCGCTTTGGAGGTCCTCCAAAGTTTCCCTGCTCAGAGGAAAGCCTTGTTGACTGCTTTAGGCTCTACTAAGACTTGTAACCCGGGTACCATCATGTTAGATACGATCGACTTGAAACCTCGTCTACCTTACCACGTCGCGCTTCAGATAGTAGTGGCTCATCCCACGAACAATTTTACACGGAATATATTCCGCACGGTGGTCGACGAGGGCGCTTCGACTTGCGTTATGTCGTTAGCATGTTGGAAAGCCATTGGTCAACCTGCTTTGTCTCCTTCACCTAATCTCCTTACTGCGTACGACAGTCGTTATTTTCGACCACATGGTATCGTTCCTTCTTTCCCTGTGCAGTTAGGAGGGAAGACCGTGTGCATTGAAGTAGAGGTAGTCAATGCTCCCCTCAACTATAACCTCTTGTTAGGTCGGAGTTGGACTTATGCTATGCAAGCTGTGGTCACTACAGTTTTTCGAGTCTTATTGTTTCCACACGAGGGTCGGATAGTGACCATTGATCAATTGTCCTTCTCTAGACCTGACCCATATTTGGGAGCATCCACGGTTCCCATGATTGATAATCCTCAGCCCAGTGTCGTTAATGTAGGAGTTGGTTTGTGCCCATCCCTGATGGGTACCTTTGATTACCCACCTCCTCATAACGATGTCAAATTTATATCGAATCACCACAAGGCTGAGATTTTTCACGTTTCGTCGTTCTGCACGACTTACTTTGAGGATCTGTGGATTCTTCCTTCCCCATCAGCCACGATAGATGAGACAGGGCACTCCGGCATGTCCATGCCCTTGTCAGCTGCTGAAGTAGCGTACTCTTTAGTCCAGCAAGCTTCAGTTAACCCTGATCCGGCTCCCGCACAAGAGCTGGATCCACTTCTAGAGCCTATTTGGGCTCAGGGTTCTCTTACGACCATCGATTCGTTAGACTTAGTATTGCCTTCCGAAGAAGCAGTAATCAAAGCAATGACTAGTCTGGACAAACCTTGGGACGATCTTCATCACAGATCATATGTCGGAGTTACACCGAATCGAGGCAGGAGAATTCACTATCACCATGACGGGAGATCAGTCGTGTCCCATTAACCTCTTAGCTACGCAGGAAATTTATGCTGAGGGAAATATGGTGACTATCGCTGAAACCATACCTATCAACATCTCCTACAACCCTGGCGTCGTGCAGAATGTCTTCTTTGGGGCAGATTGCTCCCTCAAAGAAATTTAGATTTACACGTATCTTTCCAAAGAATTCCGCGACGTTTTAACCTGGTCTTATGAGGAAATGCCAGGTATCGATCCGAAAATAGTTGAACACGAAATCACAATGTATCCCGATGCCAAGCATGTTCGACAAAAACTTCGTCCAGTTAATCCTAAGAAAGTTATAGCCATCAAGAGTGAGGTTGAGAAATTGCTCAAGGCAGGGTTCATTTACCCTATTCATTTGAGTCAATGGGTGTCAAACCCCGTGTCGGTCGATAAAAAACAAGGCACGATTCGTGTATGTACCGATTTCCGTGATTTGAAAGAGGCATGTCCCAAAGATAATTATCCAATCCCATTCATCGACCAGATCATTGATGAATGTGTTGGTTGTGAAACATTTTCGTTCATGGATGGTTTTTCTGGCTATAATCAAATCCAAATCAAACCTAAGGACCAACACAAAATGGCATTCAATTGTCCGTGGGGTACATTCGCCTATCGTAAGATGCCTTTTGGCCTCAAGAATGCTAGAGACACTTTCCAGCGGGCCATTTCTTTTGCATTTCATGACCTCAAGCATATAGTCGGGGCCTATCTGGATGATTTAGCATCACACTCTCGCAAGCGAAAGGATCATCCTATGCACCTCAGACTAATCTTCGAACGTTTTCGCTACTTCAGGATTCACTTGAATCCCAACAAGTGCAGCTTTTGTGTCACGTCAGGACGTTTGTTAGGTTTCATCGTCTCAACAACAGGTATCATGGTGGATCCTCTTAAGGTGGAGGCAATAACCTAGTTTCCCCCCCCACGCACAATCTTACAACTTCAAAGTCTTTAAGGTAAGGCGAACTTCTTACAACGCTTCATCGCCAACTATGCCGAAATCACCAAGGGATTTATGCGTTTACTTAAGAAATATGTTCCTTGTTTTTGGGATGAGGCCACTCAACGCTCTTTCGACGCATTAAAACACGCCCTCACAACCGTGCCTCTGCTACGGCCACCTAATTATAACAAGGATTTCCTATTATATCTGGCTGCCGCAGAGTCAACTATAGGCATGGTTTTAGTTCAGGAAGATGATTCATTTTCAGAATATGTGATCTATTACCTAAGTCAAGGCCTCGTAGGATCGGAACTTAATTATTCCCATCTAGAAAAACTTGCGTTGGCAGCAGTTCATGCTGTTCAACGGTTCCGTCGCTATGTTATGTTTCGCAAGACCATCATCGTTGTTGTCGTGAATCCATTCCAGTACATGTTGACACGACGAGTTATCGGCGGAAAAATCAGTAGATGGATGGTCATCCTCCAAGAATTTGACATAGACTTCGTTTCAGCCAAGTCCAAGAAGTCATTGGTCTTCGCAGAACTTATTTCGGAACTTCCGGTTGAGTCAGGTGACGTTGTGCCTGAGGAATCGCCTATCCAGGGGGATATGTTTTTGATTGAATCGTCAGACCCCTGGTACGGAGATATACTGATCTATCTCCAGAATTTGAAGTGCCCCACCTCTACTTCTCGTGATGAGCATCGACGGATATGCCATCAGGCTAAGAATTATCTCATACTCAATGATATGTTGTATTGGAGAGGTGTAGACTGCATCTTGCGTCGATGTCTCACTCATGAGGAGGCCATCATAGTGCTCAACGATTGTCATACAGGAGCATGTGGCAGTCACTTATCTGGGTTGGCAATAGCCCAAAGGATTTTACGAGCAGGTTACTTATGGCCCACACTTATCAAAGATTGTATCAAGTCGGTCAAGAAGCGCCATCTGTGACAAATCTTCTCACGGAAGATGAGGGCACATCTATCTCCTATGTTTCCTGTCATCACAGTTGGTCCCTTCACTTAGTGGGGGATTGATTACACTACATGCAACCCCCCTTCAGCAAGGGGGCACCGCTATATCATCATAGTTGTCGACTACTTCACTAAGTGGGTTGAAGCTATGCCAACGTTTAAAGATGACGAAGAGACTGCAACTCTCTTCTTATTCAACCAGATTATAGCCAGGTTCGGCGTCCCGAGAGAGATTGTCACTGACCATGGCAGTCACTTTCAGAATCAAATGATGACCGAGTTAACATCAAATCTTGGGTTACGGCAGGAACATTCATCACCTTACTACCCCCAAGCCAATGGGCAGGTGGAAGTTGTGAACAAAACGCTTAAGACGATTCTACAGCGAACTATCAACTCAGCCAAGTCAAACTGGCATTTGATGTTATACTCGGCATTATGGGCTTACCGAACCTCAGTTAAGACTGCAACCGGTTTCTCACCTTTCCAACTCGTTTACGGGCTGGAGTCAGTCTTTCCCATCGAATGTCAAATTCCATCTCTGAAATTGGCAGTACAGTTATTGCCAGACACTTCTCCACTTGAAGAGCGGTTAGTACACCTTGAGCAGCTTGATGAGCAGCATCGTGATGCGGCCCTGGACAACGAGGCTCATAAACATAAGGTCAAGTGTCAATATGATAGGTTTGTTCGTCCTCGGATTTTTTCTGAGGGCGACCTTGTCCTGGTCTATGACCAAGATAAGGACCCCCTGGGGGAAGGAAAGTTTAAACCCATGTGGTTCGGACCCTTCATTATTAATAAGGTGTTAAAAAAGGACGCTTATCGTTTGGTCGATTTTGAAGGGAATGCTTTGGCGGAGCCTAGAAATGGGCTCTACCTCAAGAAGTATTACTCATAGAATGGTCACTGTGGGTAACTTTTTGTAACATATGTATAGTCTTTGTACTATTACTTTTTTACATTTCTTTTGAAAAACGTGTTATGGATGTGTCATTGATGTTATCTTTCATCAATATGGCAAATGTCAAGTGAGTCTGAAGTTTTCGTTGGGTATGCGGATGGTGCTAGTCGACACACGCAGAGGCTTGCTTCTACAGCTTGGGTGATCTTTACACCACAGGGTCAGCTGTTATCTTCCAGAGGAATATGCTTAGGTAACACCACAAATAATGTTGTTGAGTATAGTGCAGTTATTGAGTTGCTTCGTGACGCTTTGTCATTGGGTATCTCTCGTCTCCTGGTCTATCTAGACACTCAATTGGTTGTGCCGCAACTAAACATAATATACTGGGTTCATGACCCAACGTTACACCGACGATTCCTTAGGGTACGTCTCTTGGAATGCAACTTTGATTATATTACATATTTTCATGTTCCTAGGAGTCTAAATCAAATCACGGATACTCTAGCTAATCACATTCTAGATTGGCATCTTGCTCACATATAAAAAGATCATGAACATAAACATGTAAATACATTTTTGTACACATAATCCATAAGACACAAAAATAGATAAAAAAATCATATATAAACATCATAAAACCCTCAGAGTACATAGATGGGCGCAAATGCCTCAAAAGTGGGAACAATAACGAGTCACTGGGCTTATGCCCTCAAAAAATATATACATATCAGTGCTCGTGGCACATAAAAGTCTAAAGTCTACTCAGGGCCTATGGGCCCTGTTATAATCATGTACAGCCTGGGCTAAACGCCTAAACAATCAGACCCATGTCTGAGGTGCCCCCACAACATGAGTCTACATGGAGGGCAGCAGGTCCTCTATCTCTGCCATGGGAACTGTGCGAGTGAGCACAGTAAAGTTCCGCTCAATCCGCCTCAGGACTCTCTTGGCCTCTCCTGCTGGGAGGTTCCCGGCTACTGCTGCTCCTCCAGCGGCGGCAGCTGCAGCTTCCGACCGTGGGCGACGCCTGTTTCGTGCATAGTCGGAAGGTCGCACAGGTCCCACATCTTCATGCAATAAACGTTCACCCATCAAAAACTCGGGTATACAAAAACATGATATATATATATATATCAAAAAGACAAAAAAAATACATATGCAAACAAAAAAACACTGTATAGGTGGAGACTTACCCATCTCCCCTTGCTCCTCACCAGGAGGCACTGGTATCGCTGGATCTCTGGAGAAGTTGATCCCCGCATATGGGTAGTCCTCTATAGCTAGGATCTGTCGTGATAGCCAAGAAAAAAAAGTCATCGTCGAAGGCCTCCACGGTCCTTCCACCACCCTGTCGCGGCAGTAACGCTGCCCATCTGCATAATGCGGGGAAAGTGGCTAGATGTCCTCGTACTGTCAGTCGAGGACTGAAACACTGAACTCTCTCGGAAAAAAATGAACACAGGATGGTCCCAAACCCGAAGTTCTTGTGTGTCCGATGTCTGCAAGCTGTCAACTGACTCTTCATGCACTCTAACAATGTGGTACTCCAATCAAAAATTTGTGCATTCATGCACTGGATCGCACAGTTCATTTGTGCGCGCGAAGCCTGATGCACGGTTTTTGAGCCGGTAATCCACCCAATGAGCGATAGAATAGTCTGTAGGGTGAGGCTGGTGATCCTACTAACGAGTACTGAGGAATTCCTATGATCGGTCCCAGCCATACAGTACTCATCTATAAGCTCCGAGACTTTGCTTGGCCCCGTAGGAAAAGTCTGAAATTTGATTGGTTCCCCTCTCCTCGAGAGGTCAGTCAAAAAGTAAATATCCTCGGTGGTGGGCACCAAGGATTGCCCCTCTAGCATGAACGCCTCTACATCAGGGTGCCAGTAATCAACCAGGGCATTCAGTGGCCTTGGTTGCATGCGCATGAATGCACATAAAAAGGATTTCACTAAACCACACTGTGTCAGCACGGCCACAACATTTGGATCTACAGCCACTAACTCATTGGCGGCCTCGTGATCCCTTTCCCTCCACTGAACATACATCCTGCCAACACAACAAAGCAACAGGGAAGGTCAATGCTTTTTTTTAAAAATTCGTTTTTTCATTACACGGGGGGTACCCGCGGCATGTAGAGGCGACAATCGTGGGTACCCGCGGGTTGTCCCTGGACAGCCCGCGTTTGCCTAGGGCCGACCTTTTTGAGGTCGACGTCCACCCCCAAAATCAACTAAAAAGCTATAAAAGAAGTATTGAATTGCAAGACAAGGCAGTTTGTACTTACTTGGTCCAAGCAGAAGTCTGTTTCGTGCACTGTAGCTCCCGGAATCACGATCTTTGGCAAAGGGGGTATTTTGGCTCCAGAGTCAATTTCCAAATCAGCAATGGTGATAATGAGCTGCCAGCTTCTATTTATAGACTTTTTGGCCTCTTTTTGTCACTTTTTTGGGCCCCTTTATCAGTTTCTTTATACCAAAAACCATTTAGAGTGATCCAGGAGTTATATGGGAGGGATTTGATCAGGTATTGGGACAATTTTTGTTGAGTTTCGAAAAATAAAAAATATATATATTGACAGTCCATAAAAAAAAAAAAAATCAAAAATCAACTTGAGCATATAGGGTAGGATTTCATCCGAACTGTTGCATCTCGTTGCCTCTTGTTCTTATGATATAGGATCGATCCCATCCGGTTGTGACATGGAACTGTCATACTTGCTCTAGAAGTGTCGCAACTCGGTGGTAGAGCTTACCCAAACATGGATGCCCTAGGTAGGTCCTGGTTGCATTATGGTGTCCATGTCGTTTCTAACAAAACTGTAGGCTCGGGAGTCCGTATAGTCTTTCCTGAATATGAGTTTGAGCCTCATTTGCATGGGTCTTTTTCACTCTCTGACTTACCCTCCAGACTCCCAAAACATAACGGGTCTCCTTTTAAGCCCTTTTTAGACCCTCTAAACATGAAAATATTGTTGAGCGATCTTGTGGCCTTTCACGCTCGTTAAACTGAAATTTGAAGTCACGTCTGTCCGGCGGTAGTTTACCCCTTTTTCAGTCCGGACGGTCAACTGTACGAACAAAGGAATACTCTGTTGAATTTTCATTATGTAGAAGAGTATCCTCAGGTATAATTTTATTCCTTTTTCGGGCCTGAGGGACTAAATTTACGAAAAAGAAACCCCCCCGGAGTCCATAGTTAAGCTCTTTTCAGACTCCCTAAAATTGAAAAGATCATCGAGTGACCTTGTTCTTTCACACTCGTTAAAATGGTCCAGAAGAACATTCCTGACGGAGTCCATAGTTAAGCTTTTCTCAGACTCCTTAAAAATGAAAAAATAGTCGTGTGATCTTGTCCTTTTCACACTCGTTAAAATGGTTTTGAATTGATGTCTAATCGGTGCTAATTTATCCCTTTTTCGAACCGACCAGACTAGCGACGAAAAAGGTACCCCAATGGAGTTTCCTTTTATGTTTTTTCAGACTCTCTAAATAGGAAAAAACACCAAGCTTCCCTTCTCTGGGCTCGTTAAACTTACATCGAAGGGCGTTACCATTGTGTGTTCTATCAACCGCATTGGCATACCTTACCCATTAGCCTTGTAACAGTTTGCTTCTGCGTCTTAACACCTTTGGCCACTGGAGGATTTTTTCCGAGTATCATTTTCCCAGAACATCAGTATTGTCCTGGTGTCTTGAGCTTGTATGTTTCTTGTACTCGTTCCTCCATTGTAACGTAATATTCCTTTATTCTTTTTCAAAAACTATCAAAAAGAACAAAAAAAAATCAAATATACCCCAAAAAGAGGATGGGAAAAGTATTTTCTGTATTGGCATCATAATGAGTCGCCCTTGGATGAAGCACATTTGTCTGTTTGATCATCAGACTATGGGATGTAGTACGACCTTAGGAAGCTTTGCTCGCTATATAGAGTTGTGTCCTCCATCGTTTGGTTACTCTTCCAAACATATGGAGAGTTTGTGTTGCCTCCTGCCTCGTAGACTTATGATTAACAGATATGTTGCCTGAGTCTTATCACTTGTCGTGTTATTATCCAAGGGAAGTTTGTCACTGAGCCTGAGTCGACCCCTCTGCAATATGTCTCTTGTCCGCATACCCGGCCATCCTGAATGTCCAATCGAGTCTTTGTTCGAAATCACTGAAGCCTTCAGTCCGATCATCAAGATTATCAAGTCCATAACCGACGAGTCGTCGAAGACCTCTGGGTAGTGCAGTCGTACACTCATGTTACACTCCTACCCGAGTTTAGAATATTTTGAAGTTGTTGCTCGAGCTCTGAAGTACAGCCATCAGGCTGAATCAGCTTCTGGGAGATGGATACTTTATATGTATATCTTTCTGATTTTGAGATGTAGCTCCACTGTGTATTATTCGTGGCTACTCTTTATAGTTATTTGGCATGGATCTACAGTGTATTTGATTGGTATCCATGGTTCTATTTTATCCCGAGCATGGGTATGCCCGCCTCGGTGAGACATTTTTTATTTTGCAAACGGCACCTCCTGATTCCTGATTCTTGGGCTCACTCATTCAGCATATCAGTACAGATTGGTAAAGAATTGGTAATGTATTTCGGCCATCAGATGCTCTTATGACCTCACACATTAGCGGGCATCTGTTATAACCCTAAATTGCATCATACATGCTTACCTGGCATCAGGCCAACTCATTTCCCTTCATTACCAAAACATCTGCTGAGAAACCTCTTTAAAAATCCTTTTGGGTGAAGGTACATGCACCCTAACCCATTACTACACGCGGGTGAACGCTAGCAAGCCTACTACAGCCCGTGTTTACCTAACAAAGCATAAAAACAGGAGAGTTTCTGATGGGACAAAAGGCTATGGGTCAGTTAACTGAAACTCCCGGCCATGCATGGCCGAGAGTTCGTCCAAAACCCTAGCTCCTTCTAGCCTATAAAAGAAGGGGTAGGGGTACTATTTGGAGGAGGAAAAATATAGCGAAGAAACTCTTCCCAATTTCCAAGTCCATTTGTCCCAACCCTTTAGCCTTTCCTCAAGCCTAAGGAGAATTAACGCAAAGTAGTTGGAGGACAAAGAAGAGGAGGAGCCCAGGATTAGGATCAAGGAGCGGTGGTCGGTCTTGACTTTGATTGTAAGTTGATTCATTTTGAAAATAATAAAAAGAATACTTTTCCTGTCCCAATGCATGAGTTATATATGGTTTGTGTAATTTATGCTTAATTTCTAACCCTCAAGTAGAAAAATAACATGTATGCGTGGTGTTTTGTCTTGATCGCGGGTTAACTTTGGAAGGAGCAACACAAAGAAGCGGGCAAAGCGCAACGGAGGATCTACACCAAACATCAGTAAAAAGGTTAGTAGTTCATTTCCATGCATGTGTCTTGAAAGAGGGGTTTAAGTTTTGGGTGGTAGGTTAAAAGGTCATTTCTTTAAGGTCAAAATCTGCATGCAAATCAGACCCTAGTTTGCTAGTCTGTAGGGTATTATTTCCCAACAACAAAGTTGGACCAGGAGATGTAGCCCAAGAGAGGGGTGAACTCCTTTATCATTTTTTGTGTTATGTGTTTTTTGTTCATTGATTATGTTGTTGTTTATATGCATCTTGAATGAGTAAATCCTATTAATGATGTGTTGTAAAGTTGATCCATTTGCTTTTAACACATAAATTTTACTTGCAAATATTTTCAAGAATACTAGTCTTCTTCATTTTTAGATCAAGTTGGTATCAGAGCACTGGTTTTTGAAGACTTGATTATTTGCAAGTGTTTTGATGCTCACAAGGTTGAAACTCACAAGAGGAGAAGGTCAACTTGTGGAGCCAAGTTCTCATCCTTCAAGGAGGAAGCATATACAATCACCGCAAGTTTCAAGGAGGCATTCACCAAGTATGGCTCATGAAGAAAGT
>ML784053.1:238533-263806 GCA_009831015.1 Picea engelmannii | reverse complement strand
TTGCCCAAATCTCCTTTAGATTTTATCTTTGGGAAGGATATTGCTATCGATGGTCAATATGACATTGATAGGGCAGAAAAGTTCATTGAACAAATTCAGTCGATACATCAAGTGGTGCAAGAGCAGTTGGAAAAGAGTCAAGCAAAGTACAAGACGAGACATGACAAGCATCGTGTTGATCACAGTTTCCAAGTTGGAGATGAAGTTTGGATTTACATCAATAAGGAGAGGCTTAAAGGAGAAGGTAAAAAATTGAAACCGATTCGATATGGTCCTTTCAAAATTATCGACAAGATTGGTAACAATGCCTTTCGTTTAGATTTGCCTACTTATATGCAAATGTATGCAGTTGTTAATGTTGAGAATTTGAAATTGTATGAGCCTTCGTTGATTGATGATCATGGAGAGCATGTTCATATTCCTTCTATAGATGATTTTTCCCCAGAATATCTTACAGAATGCATGAAGACACCATCCTTGAATGGAGAATGCGAACTTCAAAACGAGGAAATGTGGAGTATCTTCGAGTTGGTCTTAAAGGAACAAATCCAAGCAAAGCCAAGTGGATTGAGGTTGGAAGAGTAAGGGAACTATACCCTCATCTTCAAATAGACTGAAAATAGTCTTTTGGAAGTCCAAAAGCTTCCCAATGGGGAGGTGTGATCAGGGGATCAAATTTTGCTCAAAAATTCAAAGTGCTCGGAATTGCTTCAAATCGAACGAGAGCGTAGGCCTCAACTTTGCAAACCCAACGCAACTCGTTTGGGTTCAAACGGACATCGGGAGCGAGAGATATCGCGTTCTGTTCACAATGACAAACAGGCAAAAAAAATGGGGGTGTTGATTGTACAGTCCGTACGGTCCGTACGACTGCTGACGTGGCAGTCCATATGACACATGGCAGAGCTAAGTGGCACAGTTGGCAGGTTTGGATGAATGGTATTGCGACACGTGGCAGATTGTGGTTGGTTGTACGGTGCCACGTGGCCCAGTCATGGCCTACCACGTGGCACCATATTATTGGTTGCTCGTTTAAAATTTATTGGAGTCCACCGGGTTCGACCCCGTGACCTCCACACTCATGTAAAGCCTTGGCATAGTACGCGCTGCCAACATGCCCCACTTTGTTCCTTGTTATATATGTGGGTTTAAATCCATTTGAATTAAACTTTATGTATGCTCGGCGGGGGGTCCGGGTTGGGGCTTAGCCCCAGCCCGCGGTCATATCCGCCATATCATATGAGAATATCATATGACTCCAATGCAACGGTTGGTGCGCATGTTTTGGGTTTTGATTTGTGGTTTAAACAGTTGAACGACCCGCCACTTGTTACGTTGTTATTTTCCTATGGGACGGAGCCCTATTTGAAAATGTGCGTGGTCACATGCCCATATGACTTTGGCCTTGGCGGTTAGGGGCTAGGTGCGCCCGTAACCATCCTACAATTCGCACCGTTTGTGCGGTTGCGTCCGGTGCCGGGTTTTTACGCTTTAAATTGCGTGTGGGCTAGGTTGAGCCATGGGAGGTGCAATTTGTAGATGCAGAGACAACAAGCTTGAAGGGGAGACTTCCAAGAAGCCTAACTTCTTCAATTTTTGGCCAAACGAGGTGCCGAAAAAGCCCAGCTAGGGGTTTTTGGACGTTCTGAAGCCATTGAAGCAGTCTATTTGGCAGTTTGAGCATTGTAAAGCACATTTTTTAGCACTTTGAGAAAATAATACAAATGATCCATTGGACGCTGGACCAGGAGATGTAGCCCAAGAGAGGGGTGAACTCCTTTATCATTTGTTGTGTTATGTGTTTTTTGTTCATTGATTATGTTGTTGTTTATATGCATCTTGAATGAGTAAATCCTATCAATGATGTGTTGCAAAGTTGATCCATTTGCTTTTAACACATAAATTTTACTTGCAAATATTTTCAAGAATACAAGTCTTCTTCATTTTTAGATCAGACCATGTTTGTTAGATTTTTTTGAATTGGTTACCTACACGAATCCTTTTTTGTAGCAGTTTATTAATAGTTGTTAGCATAGGTGTTCGATTGATAGTTGTTGTTGGAGAATCTGATGTGAGGAAGGGCCAACTCACACCTCTAGTTGTTGTCTTTCCTTTCTGTTATAAATCCATGATCCAAATGAGGAAAGTGGGTTCGAATGGTTGATCTGAGGCTCCCGAATTGTAATATTTTTGACTAAGTAGATCGTGCTCTGGTTATGTATTGGACCTGAGAATTTTTTATTAATGAAAGTCAGCTTCTCTTCATTTTCTTATTTCTCCTTACTCTGAATGCTCATTAATGGAGGATCCTTATGAGATGTTATAGCTGCATTATAATGGATGTTTGATTATGATGTTACTGTAACTGTTTTCTGGGTCTTAAAGTTTGGTTTCAAGATGATCTTGTGACTGATCTTTTTCTTTACCTAGCTACTAGAAGGCCTGATGCATATAGAAAACTTGTTTACCAAGTCTTCTCTCTACTCATATTTATCATTAAACACTGACTGAAATTAATTAGAACCTCATTTGCTTGTGCATGCTAGCCCAGATTTCTGAGTTAAAACCTTATTATTCTGAGTCTTGTCCATTTGACCTTTTAAAAACTCATTTACATTTACAAATATTTTGATGTTACCAATCTCACCTGATTACAGTCTAGGGTGACTTTTGGAGTGATAACACATATATACCTCTTTATGTCCTTTCATATTTATCTCTTCTTGATTTAAGAGTAGCACATATATTGCAAATCCCCATCCTTGACTTCTTAGGAATACAGACATTGTTGAATTGTTTCTTCCATATTCTTGTAAAATATGCATATGTAATGAAATTACCATTTCCTTCAACGCCTTCAGTATATCCTTTGTACAAGTTGTATATTTCTCTCCTTGAGAAATTATCTGGAATATGTATTGTGTCTCTGTCTGGCATACACTCTCCATGTTAGGAAAATAAATCATGAATCCATCACAATGTAGTGTTTTTCAATGGCCCACTCTCCGTCCATGATATACCTTTGAACAAAATGAAGGATCTTTTTCCAACCTTGTCTGGATTCTTGATAGGCCAAGATTACCAATTGAGTGAATTTTTTTGAAAGTCTTTTTGCAAAGTAAAATATTCTCAATGCCATAATTATATCCAGTATTGATGGATATCATGCACCTTGTCAAATATGAATTTTGAATTCTCTTATTCATTGAAAAATGTGTCTTCCTTTTATTCAAGGCATACATGTAGTCCATGCTTTTCAAACAATTCTTTTGAAAACATTCACTTGAAATCAATTCACTTATGGAAATTGATTTAGTGAGAAATTATTTCCTAGACCTTGTATAACTAGAATGATTTGGATTGATATAAAATGGTCTATTCCTGGTCCTAGACACGGTGTTTATTTGTAATGTCTCCATTATTTCATCATCCTCACTATCTAAGGATTTTTCTCATCACCGGAAGGAATATCAAGCAAAACATTGTCAGGAGACAGAACAAGAGAATGTCGATCACCTTGATTTGTTGGAGTTGAATGATTGAGAACATGATCTTCATTCATAGGCCCATCATCTTCATCGATAATCTCTTTCATGAGAGGAATATCAAAATCACTAGAAAAATGATTACCATCCTCACCAATATCATTGGATCTTCCATGAAAATATTCACTTGAAGGAAAATCATCATCACCCATAAGACGATCAATGCCATTAAGATTCTCACTTGGAGAAAATTTTCCATCATAATCATCGGTACCTTGAAAATCCTCATTTGAAGGAAAATCATCATCAACATTGTGTCTAGAACATTGACATAATCATCTTCATTGCTTTCAAAATCCCCACTTGAGGGAAATTTTTCACCATCCTACTTAGTGCTTTGAAAATATTCATCATTATCTTGAAAGTCCTCACTTGGAGGAAAATCATCATCATCAACATTGTTTCCTTTTAATTTATCACTCAGGAAAGAGTGTCCACCAATGGAGCAATCATCTTCACTACTTTGAAAATCCCCACTTGAGGGAAATTCTTCATCATCCTCATTACTGGATTGAAAATATTCACTTGGAGGAAAATATTCATCATCCTCATCGGTACCTTGAAAATCCTCACTTGGAGGAAAATCATCATCACCGACATTGCTTCCTTTAAATTCCTCATTCGGGAAAGACTGTCCATCATTGCCATAATCGTCATCACTACTTTTAAAATCCCCACTTGGGGGGAATTCTTCATCATCCTCATTCGTGCCTTGGAAATCCTCACTAGGAGGAAAATATTCACCAATACCTTCAAAATACTCACTTGGAGGAAATTCATCATCACCAACATTGTTGTATTTAAATTCCCCATTCGAGAAAGAGTGTCCACCATTGTCATAATCATCTTCACTTCTTTTAAAATTTCCACTTGACGGAAATTCTTCATCATCTTCATTGGTGCCTTGGAAATCTTCATTGGTACCTTGAAACTCCTCACTTGGAGGAAAATTTTCATCCCAATCATTTAAACATTGATCATAGTTTCCACTTCGACCTAGATTTTAATTATTTTCATTATTATTAAACTGATGAATAGATGTATCACCAACATATTCCTCCTCTTCATCATCAGTGCCTTCAAAGTCCTATGATTTAGGACTTTCCTGAGGAACATGCTAAACAACATTGCTTGAACTATGATCAAACTTCTGACTAGATGAAAAATATGACGCCTCATTTGCATTACAAGCATTCTCATTGCATTTTCTAGTCCCAACAGAAGAGATATGTGAACAATTTGTTGATGTCTCAGAAATAAAATATTATTTATCTGACGAAGCTATCCCTTCTCTCTAAGAACATAGAATGATACAAATTCTCACCCTCCCAATGACATTCTTATAACTTTCAAAATGATCTTTTCCCTCTAAAATCTCCCCCCCCCCCTCAAAACAATTTCCCTTCAAAATTCCCCCACACCCCTAAAAAAAAATATTCCCCAAAGTTTCCCCCCAAAATTTTCCCATCAAATTTTTCCCTCCAAAATTTCCCCCCAATTTTTTCCCTTTATTATTCTCCCGTAAAAATTCAAAACAATTTTAACTCTTTTATTTTGTTATTTACTTGTTAATTACAATATTTCTCATGTTTGTTTATTTATCCCACATTCATTAAACATAGCAATGATCCATATAATTTTGTGTATACATGTAGACAATCTTCTTCATTTTTATTTATCCCACATTCGTTATACTAACAGTAATTTATATCAAAAGACTTTGAATTTATTCTGGAGGAGGGACATCTAAGAGAAACAACACAACGACGATGAAAGACCGATGCCTGGGGAAAAGATGAGAGACTTGGGAGTCGGATGAGGGTTTGTGACAATGGCGGAGGCAATTTGAGCAGGTATTGGTTCTGTTGGTCTGGAAGTGATAAGAACCATGCGGACTCCACAGTTTTTGGCGTAAGGTCGACGCAGTTTGGTACCTTTACCAAAGCATGGATTTGCTATAGGACAAGGGCATCTCCTTCTCCTCGGATGTTGTGGGTCACACCTCACCATCTCTAGCATTATCGTCGGAAGGCATTCTGGCTAGGGTCTAGCAGGCGACAGGTGGGTCAAGGGAATTAATTGAAATCGGGCTCACAAGGCAGGGGGACAACGATAGTTTTTTTCCATGAAGCGAGGAGCTAGGAGGTTCGGGGTTTTCAGTGGCATACTAGATAGGTCCCACTTCCTCTTCAGAACAACAGCTTCCACCTTCATATGGTCTGGTATACTCCGAAGGATGGGGTGGGAAATTTTCCTTTTACACCAAGCCACCAGAAGGTTTCGAAGGGAGACTAGGGTTTGTCGCGGGGGATCTATCCTATAGGTATAGCGCACCATTCTCAGAATTGCTTGAGACCCAGTTTACTGAGCACCCGATCGTGGTTTCGGAAGGTTTCATCGCCACACAAGGTTTTTCGCAATCAGACTTCCTGGTGGAAGTCGAGCAGGTTGGGGATAAGGAACCCAGGGTTGCAGGTTGCAAGGTTGACTCTTCTTTTCCTATTGATACTTCCATTAAACCCAATCAGGGCATCCCCACCAGTAATTCACGAAAGGGGGAAAAATCAAACAAAGCCCAGATCATCTCGTAAGGACGGCAGTCAAAATCTATCAGGTCTGCTAGGGAAAGGATTGGTGTTGAGTGGTTTTTCTTCGGTGAGGACGTTGTCATGGATAGGGTCTTGGACTTCACAAAAAGAGAAGTGGTGGGAAGGATCAGGGGAAAAAAATTGAGTATGGCTTTCCTCAAAAACTGGGTTACCAATTTATGGCTACCAGAGATCTCCAAGATGCCCCACATAAGGCTACTTACTAGAGGGTGGCTTTCCTTTGTCTTCTCCTCCTCAGATGATGTGGATTGGGTAATAAAGAAGGTATGGAGCTTTGCAGACACCCCTACACTATTCAAACGTTGGACGCCAACTTTTGATGCGAAGCGAGAACGGATTGAAGAGGAACCCATTTGGGTAAGGCTCCCAGGCCTTCCGATGCAATTCTGGAATACACACCGATTCGTGGCAATTGGAAACCTTTTGGGCAGATACCTCGAAGCGGATATGTCTTTTGAAGTTACAGGTTACATGAAAATGGCTCGCATTCTGGTCCAGATTAATCTGTGAAAGGGTTTATTTTACGAGATTACCATTGAATCTGTAGTCGGGACCTTTGTACAAACCCTGGACTATGAAGGAATCCCTTTTAGGTGCCATATATTCCATGTCTATGGGCATGGTATTGCGAATTTCCCCCTACCATTCAAGGGAAAAGATCGGATAGAAAAAGTAAAAATCTCCTCTTCCTCTCCTCTGGGAAAGAAAAGGGAACATCATATGGACGTCAGGGAAACCAAAGGAAAGGAGCATCAACCTACTGAGGATGTACGCACAGCATGATAGGGCTCGGGGAGCAGATGCAACCAAGGAGATGGGCAGGCTGTGCCTTCGGCAGTTGGTCCATTTTCTTTGCCTTAATTGGAAAACCTTCTCTGTCATGATCAAGAACTTATGGGTATGCCAACTTTGGAAGTATCTTATTTTTCATCATTGGAGTCTTTAGATATGGTTGTAAATTTTGTGATTCCTTCTCTTACTACGGGAGGGAAGACTCGGTCCTTAGTCAGTTTGGCCTCTCTCCATTGTCCCTTCTCCTCTTCCTCGTTGGTGTTTTCACCCTTGTTGGTCACACCATCCACAAACTCGGCGGGGATGGGATTTTCAATGTTCAATGTGGATTTGAACTCTATGGGACTGCCTCCCACTCCAATTGGCGACGCTCCATCCCTTTCTACAGGAACCCCCTCTCCAACCTCCTTGGAAACAACGTGTCTTTCCACCCTCCCTTCCACTATTTCCACACCCTCGACCTCAACAGACTCCTCTTCAGAAGGAAACGGAGTCTGTTACCATATTAGGAGTAGATCAGTGGTCAAGGAGGACCTCCTGGAGAGTTTCTCTCTCTTGACGGATGGTCGGGGGCTGAGGCCACTACCCCGATCGTACTCGGTGGGTGAAGGAAGGGGTCATAAATCACATTTATATATGGCACAAGATTGGGCCAAAATTGACCTGGCATCAGGCAGACAATCCTCAATCGAATGGGCGCTTAGAGCAAAGCCTCCCTAGGAAGGAGTTACCTCATGAAAGTCCTATCTTTCAACTGTCGGGGGTTGGCGAACCCCACTAAAAAATCGTCCTTACGAAGATTGGTCGAACAATGCTCGCCAGAAGTCATTCTTCTGTAAGAAAATCTAGGGGATAGCGTATCAATGGTTAAGACCTTGGAAACACTACTCCCGGGATGGATGTTTGCAGCAGTAGATGCTAGATGCCACTCAAAGGGTTTGGCCACTGGATGGAAGAAAAGGAACTGCAAACTGGAAACTGTCTGGGGTTTTATCTCAGGGATCGATCTAACCATATACTCCACAGACCTAGGTCGCAACTTAACTATTATAAACATCTATGGTCCTCACCAGGATAGACAAATTTATTGGCACTCATTAGTTGAGTGCAAATGGTTTAAGCATAAGGACTTTCTACTTGGTGGAGACCTCAATTTCTCATTAGGCGCCTCGGAGGTTTGGGTACCTAGAGTTGCACTGGACCCATTAAACAATTTCTTTCTAAATTTCCTGGACCAGGTGGGGCTAGTGGATGTGGAACCTGAAAATATCTCTCCCACCTGGTGTAACAGATGGGTTGGGTCAGACCGGGTTTCTAAACAACTGGATAAATTCTTCTAACAGATGATATTTTGGATTCTTCTTCTTTAGTACGACAATGGGTTGCTTATGGGGGAGAATCATATCATCTTTTGATTCTATTCGAATTCAAGACCAAAATTAGTAGGGTGTCAAGGCCCTTCAAATTATTTGAGGGTTGGCTCACAGACCCTACCTTTCTTGATCTAGTAATGGATTTATGGGTGAAACTACCAGAACAAACCCAGACCCCAGCGGCGGTACTTTTTGTTGAGAACCTCAAAAGACTCAAACAAGCAACTAAAACTTGGGCTAAAGAGAAGCAGCTAAAAGATGATCAGCATCTGAGGGATATTGAATTGGAACTAGAAGAACTACAAGATGGGACAGGACGGGGGTTCTATAGCCAGGAAGCAAAATATCACCTATATGGTTTGAAAAAAATACGCATGGTCATCCTGGAAGAAAGAGAGGCACAATGGAGATTAAAGAGTCGGGCGTTGTGGCTATCTTGCGGAGATGAAAAAACAAAATTATTCCAAGCCTTTTCTAAAGTTCGGAAGATGGCCAACACCGTTTGGAACCTAAGGGATCAGAGGGGGGAGGAAGTAACAATTTTCAAAGAAATAGCCGATTTGGGAACCAATCATTTTAAGGCACTTTTTAAGGCTCAAGAGGAGACATCCATTCCTAAAATTATTAAGGTGGCGCAACTCTTCCCCAGATTTGTAGAAGAGGATGAAGTTGGATCCTTAACGACCCCGATCATTGAAAAAGAGCTGATAGAATTCTTACATTCTTTCCAAAAAGGGAAGATTCATGGCACATATGGTTGGCCTATTGAATTCTATTTGGGGTGCTTTGACATTCTTGGATCTGATCTACTGAGGGTGATTGAAGAGTCGAGGGTGAGAGGACATATTCACAACCCAATCAATGATACTTTCATAGCATTGATCCCTAATATAGACAACCTAACCTCCTTTGAAGACTTTCGGTCGATCTCCCTTTGTAATTGTCTGTACAAGATTATCTCAAAGGTAATCAGTAGAAGGCTAAAGGTAATTCTCTCAAAACACATTTATGGGGAACAGTTTGGCTTTCTCGAAGGCAGATAGATTCATGAGGCTATTGGAGTAGCACAAGAAGGTCTACATAGCATTAAACTAAAGAAGCTAAAAGCAGACGTGATTAAAATAGATTTATCCAAAGCCTTTGATCGAGTAAACTGGTTATACATCAGAATGCTTCTGATTCACCTAGGCTTCGAACTGGTTTTCGTCAACTAGATAATGGCTTGTTTGAACTCTGTCTCCTTCTCCATTCTACTCAATGGTTTTGTCACTGCTTTTTTTCAAGCGAAAAGAGGAATACGACAAGGATGCCCCCTTTCTCCCCTACTCTTCCTCCTTATAGTCGAAGGCCTTAGCTACTACCTGGCAGAGGCAAAGGTGGTTGGGCGTTTCTCTGGTATTAAAATCTCAAATGGCATGGCCATTACCCACTTACTCTTTGTGGGCGATATACTAATCTTTTGTGATGGATCGAAGAGGGATGCAGACTTATTATCGGAGGGCCTCACACTTTTCAAAATTGCAACTGGTATGAGAATTAATGCACAAAAATCCAATATACTTTTCTCCCGGATTGGGGATGAGGTCATACAAAATTATTTAGAACTTCTTCCCTTCCAAACACAGAATTTGGAAGACAGCCTCAAATACCTTGGCTTCCACTTAAAACCAAATGATTATAGGAAGAATGATTGGACGTGGATTTTTTCAAAGCTAGAAAAAAGACTGCAAGTTTGGAGAAATAAATGGTTATCAAGGGCAAAGAGGTTAGTATTAATAAAGTCGGTTATGGAAGCAATCCTCGTCTACTGGATGTCCCTCTCTTGGATCCCAAAAGGAATTCTATAAAAAGCAAGAAGAATGTCCTTCTCTTATCTCTGGAGCAGGGAATCATAAAACCGAGTGATGCCCTGGGTTCGTTGGGAGAAAATTGTGAAACCAAAGGCCTTGGGCGGATGGGGCTTAAAAAACATTTTTTTTTTTCAAAAGATCTGGCGGAAACATCAGTATGGTGATTAATTTCAACAACAAGCATGTGGACCAAAGTGATCCTTCTAAATTATGTGGCCTCACTCTCTTTACTAGAATGGATCAAGAGCCCTGGCACCAGAACTTCAGGGATCTCAATAATGTGGAAGGTGGTTCAACAGGATTTTTATGTGTTTGGTAACAATTTATCCTGGCATGTAGGGTCTGGAAACTCACTCAGAATTGGGCGAGACCCCTGGACAGGCTACCTGAGAGAACACATCCTCCCAGATGAACTTTTCTCAACCTTAGATCGAAGGGGGGTTTTCTACCTTGCCCAAGTCCCCGATCCCCTCCACACAACACTATGGAAACAAGGTTGTAAAAAGGGAAGATCCTTGGGACTCAATGAGCCTCAAGCTATTCTTTGGGACCATTATATCTTTTCTCTTAGGAGGGAAAACATCTGCTTGACTGAGGGAGAGGATGAACTCATTTGGGATGGCGATCCGGCAGGCTCTTATACTCCAAAAGCAGGTTACGTTCAACTAAGCATTGAACTAGTTCAACAAGTTGAGATATGGTGGTGGAGGAAACTGTGGAAGCTAAAATTTCTAGCCAAAGGAAAACTCTTAGCTTGTTCAATACTAGAAAACAAAATCCCCACCTAGGATATTCTTCAGAAGAAACAATTCCATGGGCCGAGTTGGTGTTCACTCTGTAGAATGCAGGGAGAAATGGTAGACCACTTATTTATGCACTGCCCCTTTACCTCATAAGTCTAGATGGAAGCCTCCAATTTAAACTCTGACATAGGCCATTGGTGAGGAGTCTCCTTCGAAGAATCTTTACAAGACTGGTTTAAGCCGACAACTCCAAAAAACTTAAAATCCTTGCCTATCCTAGTTGTCTGGGGAATCTAGATAGCCAGAAACTACACACTCTTTCGGGACGACCCACAGTAACCCCTGTGGGTGGCCGCAAACTCCTTAAGCATAATCGATCATCTCAATCAAGGAGAGAGTTCGGGACGAGGCTCGAGCCGAGCTCCCCTGGAGGAACAGATTGACAAAGGAAGTCCATGGGCCTATTTTGATGGTGCGGCCTCGAGGGATCATTTACACTACAGGGGGGGATGCATATATCTAAAAGAACAACACTATTTCCACCTCAAAGCTGGGATGGGGCCCAGTACAAACAATTACACTGAAATTCAGGCCTTAAAACTACTACTCCTTTTTGCAGCAGAAAAGGGTGTTACCACTCTACAAGTCTTTGGGGACTCCTTGATTATCATCAATTAGGAAAACCAAGCACAAATTTGTCATATGACTAAACTCATACCTTACCTGGCAGAAGTTTTGAGGATCATTTCCACTTTTGACACTATCTCTCTCTCTCATATTTACAGGGAAAGGAACGCCATGGATAACCAGCTATCCAAAGAAGCCACGCATCTAGATTTTGGAAGCTGGCATATCACAGAACATACAGCAGAAGGCAGTTTTGACTATCACAGGCCCTTTCAGGAAGAACAAATATAAATAAATGCAGCTGATATCACTTTTTTGGGAACTCTAATCAGGAACACAATTGTGTAATTGACAAATATTCTTGATACTTTTGGTACCTATGTATATGATTGGAAAGTATATGGGTGGTTGTCCACTCACAACTTGGTATAAGATTGGCATATTGTGTAATGAAGAAACACACAAAAATGTAAGAGACACTACACATACAATATATATTTTTGGCTATCTCCAATAGCAAATATATATCTGCGAATGTAATTTTATACCCTTTAATAAAATTACGATTTTTTTCCGTGGAAAAAACAAATTGTAATTTATATCAGTTGTGTTATATATACATAGTCTTGTTTCATCTTTTTACATTGTGTGATATCTTGGGAAGTATTCGTTAACGGATTTGGAGCAAGCTACAAGGGAGAAACATCAAGAAGACATCCGAGGAGAATCTAGCATTTCAGATTATTTTTTAAATTCTTACCATTTACCAAAACAATAATTATAAGATCATCTTTGAGTCATATAAGAATTTTTCATGCGAAAATTAAAGAAAACCCAAATTTTTTTAGATGTTTTCTAATTTTTTCTAAAAAAATCACAACCTTTTACAAAAACTGAGACTTTTTTCAAAAAAAAATTAACAAAATCCTTAATATTTTTGAAAAAAGAAGAAGAAAAAAAGACAAATTTAGGTATAGTTTTGTAAAACAAAATAGTTTTTTATTGTTTTTTACTTAAACTTTTTTAGTTTTGGCCCTTTGTGGGCGATGTCTGGCATCGCTGCAGCCCCCACGGCCAAGCCCCAAGCCCGCCCAAGGCTTGGTCGTGGGGGATGGGGCGATGTCGTGGGGTTTTTCCTTAGTTGTGGGGTGGCTGGGGCGATTCCTGGCATCGCCCCAACCCCCACGGCCAAGCTCTGGGTGCTCCTGGGGCCAAGTCACAGTCTCGTGTCGTGGGGGGGTTGGGGCGATGCCTGGCATCGCCCCAACCCCCACGGCCAAGCCCTGGGCGCACCCGGGGCCAAGGCACGGTCCCGTGGGACCGTGCCTTGGCAGACCCGAACACCAAGGCTTGGTCCCAGCATAGGCCGAATAACTCCATGAGTCAAAAAAAATTAATTTTTTTTTAAATTAATTTGTATATTCAATGTTTGTTTTTAAGTTTATTATAATGTAAGATGCCTAATTTTATTTTTTTATCCTATAGGAAAAATGGCAAGAAAGAGATTATCTATGAATATATTTGGATCACGACCTGTAATAATGGAATCCAAAATTGCAACTGGAACCTCCATGAATGCTAGGAAACAAAATTATAGCATAACACATGAGCTATCAAGGGCAATGAAGAATGTTAGAGAGTGGAAAATTGTGGAAGGTGAAAACAAACTAGAATATTCTTGATTTGTTAAAGACAAGCAAGGCAACAATGGAGATCATATATATTTGTATTGTGTCAAATCAGAACATGTGCAAGGAAATTATCAGGCACTTGGCTTGTTACAAGATATATGTTTGGTGCCAGCCACAGATATTGTTTATGCACTTGTCAAACAAGGCAGAACTTATATCAAGATTAGATATTGTTTCAAATTGAGAAATTATAACAAGAATGAATGTTTTTCATAACTATATGCATCCATCGTTGATGACATTGAGAAAGGCAATGTAAGTTTTTTATTTTTATTTTTGTGTCATTTATTATTTTTAGTATCATGGTAATTTTTTTATTTTATTTAACATGAAAATGTTATATTTTATTTTTATAGGATTTTGTTGAACGACTTTCACATATGTTAGTGGGGATTTACTCTACAAAGAATAATATCATGGATGTCATCAATGCTTTTCATATTGAAAAGACACGAGAAGGAAGGAAAAAGAAACATAAAGTAACAGAGGTTGAAGCTGCAAGAGTAAACAAGGAAGAACGTGAAAGAAGAAAGAAAAATCTTCATTCTAGAAATTCTAAAAGGGTTACATTTGAAAATGAGGAAACTCCAAATAAATATTTTGTTGAGATTAGTCACAATGAGGTTATCACTCCTCCTCGCAAAAAGAATAAACAAGATAAATGCAAAAGACCGATGGTTGATGATGAGTCTATTCCTATTGATATGAAGAAATAGTCGATTTAGATGAAACACATTTAAACCATAAGAGGAAGAAAGCAAATGTTGTTGATGATGTTCAATAAGTCATCGTTAGCTCGGAGTATTATAGTGAAATTCATAAAGGTAGCAAAGAAATAATAACACCATGTGTTGATCTAGAGGATGGTATTATGAAAACAACGCAAAATGTCATTCGAAATAGATTGAGGACGACGAGCTTAGCTGATGATGGTCACACATTTCAATTGAATGTGAAACAACTTTAAAAACCCACATAAGGGAAAGAAAAATATAAAATTATAAAACTGCATCCTTTGCAATTCACAATTTGAAAGCATTGATTAGGTACAATCCATATGCACATGTGGCTGACTAGCTAGTTCTTGTTAACCCAATGGAAGTTCCTATGAGGGAAGAATTTGATAGATCAAAAAGTTTTGACTACAAATATTATGTGATTGGAGGAAATCATTCTATTGAGGCTAGAAGAGAATTGATGCAAGAATATCCCAATAATGTTTTTTTTGAGACAGTCAAATGCATGATTTATGTCGATTTAACATATTCAGAAGCAAATTTATTGGCATGGGATCATAACACAGACAATGAGTACAGAATTTCCATGACTTTCATTCAAATGGTGAGATTTATCCATAATGAGTTTTTTGAAATATGTCGTGGGGAGAGATCAAATGTTGATGCCAAGTTTCGGAAACAATGTTGTATGGAAATAAGATTCACACTTGATGATGAAAATACAAAAGAGAAAAATCGCAAAGGAAGTAGTGTATTTAGAGTTGTGGATAGTTATTTTCAATTGGGATTTAGAACTGGATTTGATACATGAGATCTTCACCCTATGGGAAAATTTTAGTATAAAAAATCAAAGAGTTAAGAAGGCCAAACCATTGATATGTGACACAAGTAAGACAGGTCCTAAAAGCAAAAAACTTCTAGATGATATGACTATAACACCTTGGAGATCAATACAAGGAGTGAAGGATGAGAAACTTATCATAGTTATATTATCACATGTAAGGTCGGGAGAATTGTCAATGGAAGAAATGTGTGATGAATTTAAAAAGTAAATTTGTTGAATTATTTTAATTTATTTTAGGACAAGAAAATTATTTTTTTCAGTTTAACATATCAATGTTCTAAGTATTTTATTATATATATCATTATAACATTTTTTATTTAGTCACAAGGTGTATATGAGAATAATAGAGGAAATGGTCAAGATGTTGAATGAAGAAAGTTGGGATGATGTTAAACTCAACTATCCAAATTCAAGCTCTACAGTAGTGTTGAAGCATTTTTTTTGCTGCATTCAAAAAGGTATATTGATTTATTACATTCATATTATTCGTTTGTAAGTTAGTTTATTTATATTTTAATAGTTTTAGATATATAACTATATGTTTGTTTGTTTCATTAAATATGCCAAAGAATAATACATATGGAGTACCTGAAACTTTCAAAAAAAATATTCAGAAAGCCAAGTTTGGAAAAGAAAGGAGGAGACGTGTTCAAAATGTTCAACTTGATGACACTCTTGATCACTACATTTGGAATGGGCTCGACATTGTTCAATATAAAGTGATATTAGGTGATTGTGAACAACTTGTAAATATTGTTCCTAAAAAAGAATACTCCCTACTTATTGTGGATATCCCTCATGGTTATAATATCCAAAACATTGGATATGATATTGAACCTTATACTTACCAAGATTTCAATAAAGTAGTTATGGGATTTACAGAAGTTACAACATCACCATTTTGGAGATTTTTGGTATTTCGTTCAAACACACAACGAGGATTAGTACAATCAAGCTTCAAGGGGAAAGAAAAGACAAGGATGCAGTTTATTTGGTAAGGTATTGAGTGTGTATGTTTAGCAATTAAGATTAGAAAACAATTTTATTAATTCGCAATTTAATTGAATTTGCACTTATTTATGTTACAGGCACAAGCCTAATATTCAGAGCTCCAATAGAGAACCATTTGAACGTGATTTTGAGAGTATACATCATGCAACTTGGACAAAATATTATTCTTATAATTATATTCTTGTCAATGCGAATGATGGAGAGACTCCTAGTAGTGTATTGGTATACAATATTGTGGTTAGAAAGCTAACATATGAGTAAAAGGATTTGAAAGGAGAGATGGTTAACATTTATCAAAAACCACAAGAATTAATTAATTATCTTATAGATACAAATTCAAATGGAGATTGGGTTTTGGATTTGTTCTCGGATTCATGTAAGAATTATGATCTAATATTTATGAAATCATACTTCAATCTTATATTATTTTTAATTTATGTCTTTTTACGGTATCTAACTTCATTATTTATTTTGTATTTGGTGATTAAGTACAACATTAGTGTGTTGCTTACAGAAAGGAAGGAATTGCATAGCCATTGAAAGAGACCCAATGCAGTGTAGTTTTATTCAACAAAGAATTAATGTTATTCCAGCTCTTTCAGATGGAATACAAGAAGTTGGCTTGAGAAAAGGATATTTTAGTGAATCAAAGGTGGAAAAAATGTCAAAGGAACCTCAAGTACCATTAGGAAGAATGATTGGAAATGATCACTTTGGAGAACTTGCGGATATCAAAGAGCCAATGGAAGAACAAAATGACACAATGGAAGCACAAAATGATGTCGAAGAGGATGATAATGTGTCTGTTGAGAATGATGAATTTGGAATATGTGATATTGTTGATTAGTTTTAAGATGTCCTTGAAGATTATGCTCAATTTTGCAAATTTTTTATGAGCTATAACTGTAATGATTTGACTTTCATATTTTAAAATAAGAATGAAAATGTATCTATTGTTGTTTTGTGATGAATCTTTTTATTGTTTTATTTTTTATTTTATTTGTTTGGGAATCACTATACATTGGAAAATTTCATTAAACGTTGTCATTTTTTTTACTTTAAATGTATAAAAATATGAAAGAAAATGATAATTTTTTATAAAATTTTGACTTTTTTTGTTCAATTATGTCCATAAAAATGTTTTATTTGACATGTTATTTTAAAGGAATGGGTACCAAAATGTATAGGTTTTTTATTATATATGGCTATAAAATGTATAATTTTTTTGCTAAATATTAAAAAATAGTGCTATTTAAGTACAATTTTTTCTATGTATTGAAGTAAAGGTAAACAATGTGTTAAAAATGTTGTTTTCCACTATATTTTAAAATTATGGAACAATAAATTAATTAAGGAGACGCGATTATATAAAAAAATGTAACTTCAAAAAAGTAAATGGTAAAAATTATTTTTAAGATTGAAAGAAGCATGGAAAAATGACTAAAAACATCGTTGAATAAAAATAAAAAATAAATTAGAAAAAATTGTAAATAGATGAAAATAAGCATTTAAAAAATAATGTAGAAACATTGTGGATTGAAAAATTTAAAATATCGAAAAAACGCCTAAAAACGGAGGGGGGTGCTACTGGTAGCATCATTTTTAAAAACAAGGTAAAAAATTGGACCCCCAAAAAAATGAGAACTCTGTAGAGTTCTTGTTAAGTTGGTAACTATGTTTTAGGGAAGTGGAGGAAGCCTAGGAATCTCACTACAACAATGAAGGCTTTGAGTTTTTCAGAAAGGAACAAAAATCAAAGGTTAATTTACTAGAAGACAAAAAGAGGTCAATCCCCCTAGAAAAAGAGAGAATGGAGGCTTAAGAGCACAACTTTATGGCTCCAAGTAGGGAATAAAAATACAAAGTTTTTTCATAGATACACCCACTACAAGAGAAAGATTAATTCAATGTGGAGAATTGAAAGAAAGATGGCACATGGGCACTAAACTTCAAAGATATTGTTCAATGAATATTTTTGAGCCACTGTACCAAAGGTAATTAAATTGTCAAATTCATTTCCAAGTTTTGTCAAGCCTGAAGATTAAAAAGGATCCTATCGGGGAAAATCTATGAAGAACGGTGTGGGTTTCTAAAGGGAAAACAAATTTATGCAGTAGTAGGGTCTTTCCAAAGCCTATGACAGTGTAAGTTGGTTATATCTCATACTAATCATCATTCATTTGGGGTTTTGTCATCAATTTGTAGTCTAGGTAATGAGCTACGTTACTTATGCATATTTCATTGTCTTGATTGTTGAGATTTTATGTAATTTCAGAAGATATTCCTAAATGTAATTGTATTGGTTATTTCTAAGTGTAATTGTGAAAGGGTTTATTGATAGGTCATGTCTTTTAGGTATTTTAGAGTATAAATAGAGGTTATATCGAGTCATTTTGATCACTCATTGAATATAAGTACAAGATATTAGTATGCACTTATCTAGGCATGGTTCGTGTCTGGGTCTCTTTGGTCTTGATTTCATGAAAGAGCATTGTATGAGAATGTACATGTTGAAGGAATCTATAATGAGGAAAGTTTGCAAGGTTTTCTCCCCCTTGAAGGTTTCCCTAAGGATATAGCTTATTGTTCTATGGATATCTATCTTTCAATTGTGATCCTTTTTGCATATTAAATAATAATAAAAGAATACAATACTTTAACTATTGGAAAAACAAAAAGAAATCAACATGGTATCAAATCAGGCCTGAAAAAGAAGATTTTTCCGCAGATTTTTGGAAGTGTTTTGGCAAACTAACTTCATATTCCCAGGCAGGATGACTACCAGCATCAAAATTGACGAGAAGCTGGAAGGAGCAGAAAACTTCAGAGCATGGAAGTACAGAGTAGGCCTCCTTCTAGAAGAACGTGATTTAGAAAGATTTGTTGAGGAGGAAGTTCTAGAACTAGAGGAAGATGAGGCCAAGGCAAACCATAAAAAGAACCAGGCCATGACTAAGAGGATTATTTGAGAATCAATCAAGGATCATCCGATCCATCATGTTTCTCCATTAAAATATCCAAAGAATATGATGGATGCATTGACTCATCTATTTGAAGGAAAAAACATCAACAAAAAGATGGCATTGAAGACCTAGATGAAGAATGTGAAGCTTCAAGATTCAGAGTCCATTCACTCTTACTTATCGAGAGTGAATCAGATCAAGGAACAGATTGAAGCTATTGGAGACATTGTTGACGAAGAAGAAATGGTGATGACCACCTTGAATGGTCTCCCAAGGTCATGGGACTCATTCATTCAAGGAACATGCTCAAGGAGGAAGCTAATCATGTTTAGCAGATTATGGGAAGATTGCACTCAAGACGAAGCAAGGCTGGTAGCAAGAGAAGAGAAATCGAGGGATGATTATCAAGTTTTAGTTGCTCATACAAGGAAAGAAAAGAGTAAGAAATAACCCTCATCCCCAAAGAAACCTCAAAAGTCAAAGAAGAATCAAAGAGATCATTCAAATGTGATGTGTTTCTGTTGCAAAAAATTGGGACACGTTATAAAATTGTGTCCCCTTATTTTTAAACTAAAAGAAAATGAAAAGGGAAAGAGGCATCATGCTCATGCCGATGAATATGATGAACCACCGAAGAAAATTGCAAGAGAAGATGATTCAAGTGATGATGACTACGTTCTAATATCAGCTCTCATAGGAACAGTCACCCCTAGAAATGATACTTGGTTGGTGGATAGCGGTGCTTCTGAGAACGTGACAGGGTATAAAGGCTCTCTGTCAAACTTAATTCATAAAGACTCACCTCATAATGTGAAGTTGGGTGATGATTATCAGTATCTGATCAAAGAAGTAGGAGAGGCCTCCTACAAACTAGATTCTGGGAAGGCAATGAAGATGAAGGATGTGCTTTATGTACCAGGTTTAAAGAAAAACCTTCTCTTGATTTCAGCTTTGGATGAGAAGGGTTCCATGGTTTCATTTGTAGATAAAGAAGCTCTCATGTGGACAAAAGGAAATATGTTTGATGATGTAGTTGTTATCGGTGTCCAAGAAGGAGGATTGTATAAATTAAAGGGACACTCAGATTCAGCATTAATTCATGACACTGTGAATTCAAGTGGGCTATGGCATAGGATATTTTCCCACCTACACTATAAATCTTTACCAATCGTGAGCAAGATGGTAACAAGACTACCAGAGATTCAAGTGAATCCAGATGGCGTATGTAAACGTTGTGCACAAAGCAAGAATGTGAAGAACCCCTTTCCAAGCAGTGATAGAAGAGACAAAGGAGTCTTGGATATTGCACACTCGGACGTATGCAGACCAATGTCAGCACCATCGCTCAGCGGTTACATATATTATGTATCTTTTATTGATGATTACTCACGCAAAACTTGGATTTACTTCTTGAAGTCAAAAGGTGAAGTATTTGGTAAGTTCAAGGAATTCAAGGCACTAGTAGAAAACCTAGCATAAAGGAAGTTAAAGACATTGAGATCGAACAATGGAGGAGAATTCACCTCAGATGAATTCTTATATTTCTACAAAGAAGTTGGGATTAAGAGGGAGCTCTTTGCTCCCTATAATATGCAGCAAAATGGAGTGGGAGAGAGAAAGAATTGGACGATTATGGAAGAAGTGATGGCCATGATCCATGATCAATATTTACCTATGTATCTATGGGAAAAAGTTGTGATGACAGTTGTATACGTATAGAACAGAAGTCCCCATCGAGTTCTTAAAAACAAGACACCAGAGGAAATGTTTTCAGGAGATAAGTCAGAGGTCATCCACCTGAGTATATTTGGATGTCATGTATATGTGCATGTCCCCAAGGACAAGAGAACAAATTTGGACCCATCTGGAAAGAAAGGTATATTTTTTGGGTACAATGACACATCGAAGTCCTAAAGAGTATACATTCCCAGTCACATGAATATCGATATTAGTAGGGATGTAACCTTCGATGAGGATGTATCTTTTCACAAATCAAAGTAGAGACATGAAGAGGAATCTCATGACGAAGAGAATGGAGTTCCTAGAGCCACATAGACAAGAGAAATGGAAGCAAAGGAATCCATTCCTGAGGATTAGGATATAGCCAAACCACAGAGGCTTGTGGAGAATCCTACACAAAAGAGAAGACCAGCGTGGGCATAAGAGGCCATCAAATATGTATAGAGATATGGTGCCCAGGATGGATCATCTAGGAAAATCAAGAAACCAAAATCATATCCCGACTATGTGGCATTATTGTGTGATATCATTGATGTAGATCCTACCACCTATGAAGAAGTTGCAGGAAAGAAAGAATGGAAGGATACCATGGTCAAGGAATACCAGTCAATAGTGAAGAATGATGTTTGGGATGTGGTTCATAGACCCAAGGAAAAATCAGCTGTGAGATCCAAGTGGATATCCAAGACGAAGCATGTTGCAGATGGAAGCATTGAGAAATATAAGGCTAGATTTGTAGCACAAGGATTTTCTCAGAAGGAAGGAATTGACTACAAGGAGACTTTTTCTCATATGGCAAGATATACTTCAATAAGGGTTGTTATTTCAATAGCTACTATGATGAAATGGAAGGTTCATTAGATGGACATGAAGACGGCATTTTTTAATGGGGTAATAGAGGAAGAGGTTTACGTGGAACAACCACAAGGATTCGAGACACATGACAAGGAAACGCATGTGTGCAGGTTAAAGAAGGCGTTATATGGATTGAAGCAGGCACGGAGAGCATGGTATGGTCGGATTTATGGTTTTCTGATGAGCTTGGGATTTACCAAGAGAAGTGCAGATCCTAACCTTTACTTCAAGGTTGAGGATGATGGACCAGTGATATTACTACTATATGTGGATGACCTATTCTTGACAGGAGTGGAGAAGCTCAGCATTGAGTGTAATAGAAAACTCATTGCAGAGTTTGAAATGAAAGACCTAGGTTTGATGCACTACTTTTTGGGTCTAGAGGTATGGCAGAGGAAGAATGAGGTCTTCTTAAATTAGGGAAAATATGTTGTGGAGATCCTAAAGAGGTTTGGGATGTTGGACTGTAAACCGATGGCTAAACCAATGGCATCAAATATGAAGTTGTTGGATGATACGACTTCAGAGGTTGTGGATGATACATTATACAAGCGGATGATTCGATCATTGATGTATTTGACAAATACATGACCAGATATATGTTTTTTTGTGAACACCCTGAGTTAGTACATGGTTGACCCCAAACGTGTTCCCCTGATTACAGTAAAACATGTGATGAGGTACCTTAAAGGTATAGTGGATTATGGGCTCAAGTATGTTGCAGACAGTGAGATCAATCTACTTGGATATTTGGATTCAGATTGGGTCGATAGTGTTGCAAACCAAAAAAGTACATTAGGATGTTGCTTCACTTTGGGATCCGGTATGATTTCATGGATCAGTAAGAAGAAGTCATGTGTAGCACTCAATACAGTTGAGGCAGAGTATGTGGTAGCATGTACAGCAAGTCACGAAGCAGTTTGGATGCGGAAATTACTGATTGGATTATTCGATATTGCGATGGAGGCACTTGTATCTTGTGCAACAACCATAGTTGTATAAAGTTATCAAAGAAACCGATGTTTCTGTTAATATTATGGTAGCTGTGGGAGGTATTTACCCCCATGTGTGAACCTGACGAGAATAGAAGACTCCGGGAAGCAAGAGAAACCCTAATGATTTGGCTAATAACCCTAGAAGCCTTGTCGGCTCAAGAAGATAATTTATATTAGGCTATTAGCCTCCAAGAGAAGAAGTCGACCAGAAATAATAATAATATACTGAACAGACACATACCCAGAAGGAGAAGTCGGTCCCAGCAAAACTGGCAGGATTACTATAAATACAGGGCACCAGTTCTCATTTGCAGCATCTCAGAATTGCAGCTTCCCAGTTGGTGCACACTGCAATTGCAGTCTGGTGCACAGGTTTGGAGGAGGGTTGCAGGTGCAGCTACAGCAGCAGCTAGTTCTCAGTTTTGGCTTGAATATCTCTTGGCTAGGGTTTGGACTATCTGATCAGCTTTTTGTGATGCGCTATCCTTGGGGATTGATGCACTACTCTTTGTTTGGATATCTAGCCTAGGTTTTTTCTTCTGAAGGAATTCTCAGTCAAGTTAAAGGTGCTCGGAGGGAGGCTTTGGCCTATGGTTGGGTGACGAAGGTATTGTCAATGGTAAAACGAGCACACCATCTTCTATATTCTAATAGGTTATGGGCCCACACCCCTTCAGTGAGCCTAAAATGCTGGAAGGAAACATAGCCGCTAGACATTGAGCTCATTGAGAAACTGTCGCTAGGGTTACTAGCAGGAGCAGTTTCCAAAAGCACTGCAGCTAGGGTTACCAGCAGAAGCAGTTGCAAAAACCCTAAACCTTTTGTCGAGGCACCTTAAGTGACGAGATTGACCTAATCTCCAGATAGATCAGTGCGCCCTAGCCCAGTGCATCTCCTGGTACTCTCAGAAGGCCAAGACATGAAGTTTGGATTTCTGGTCAAATCTAGGGTTTGACCAAGTCAAGCAAGCCATGACGAACTCTATGAAGTCTGAGAACAAGCAAGATGGAGCCTCTAACTTCAGAGCATGGAAGACAAGGATTGACCTCATCCTTGCTAAGAATAAAGTGCTGGATATTGTGAAAGGAAAGATCGTGAAGCCAGAGTTTAAAGAAGGAGAAGAGAAGGAACCGTAGAACGTTACAGCTATGGAGAAGTTCAAAGACGTTGGCATCAATGCCATGAGTATCATAGTGGATTCCATAAAATACCACCTGATACCCTACATCTCCCATCTTGACTCATCGAAGAAGATGTATGATGCCCTAACAAATCTCTTCTCAGTCAGAAACATTGGACAAGTTATGAGTCTGAATAATGAGCTCTGTGACATGAAGATGAATGATGATGACAGCATAACATCATACTTTGTAAGGATCTCCCAGCTAAGAGATAAACTACAAGATATTGAAGAGATCACTTCAGAAAAGAAATTGGTGAACATAGTACTCAATGGTCTTCCCAAGACATGGGATGCATTTGCCGCAAGCATGAACACAAGGAAGGAGTACCCGACATTTGAAGAACTTTGGACTTGCGGTGCTCAAGAAGAATCAAGGATCAATCCAAAAGAGAAACCTAAAAAGAAGTACGATGATCAAGCCTTCATAGCAAGATTCAAGAACTTCAGAGACAAAAGAAAGTTCGATTCAAGAAGGAAGCCAAAACAAAGAAAATACATTTCAGAAATACAGTGCTTCAAATGTCAAAAGTACGGTCACTACAGGAACCAATGTCCCGAGCTAAAGAAAAGGAAAGAGAAGCATGAAGCATCAGTTGTCGAAGAAAAGGAACCTACAAAGAAGACTAAGCAGGATGGAAGAGACTTCTTCTACTAAAAGGTAAACAACACTATTCTTATTTTCTGTACATATCTTGCTTGCATCGTCTTTGTACATATCTTGTATATCTATCTCTTGGAAAGAAATGTGTTCCAAGAAGAACTATACCTATGGAAGAACAACAAGATAAGAATGAATATCATTAGATAATACACATGAAAGAATGAAATACAAATCATGTGGAAGCTACTGCAAGATAAGCCGAATCAATCTTGAAGAGACTTAGAAGTCAGAAATCAAGAGAAATTGGAGAAAGACTTATGACGACAACTAAGATGAAAGCGTGGACTCTGACAGACAAGAAGAGCCAATTATATATTACAGAAGACAATAAGGATGCAGATGGAAGTATGGACTCTATTAGACGAAGGGAGACGATTATATGCACTTTTACATGAAGCAAGGATTAGGAGGGAGCTAATCCTATGATCCATTGAAGATGATGAAAAATATATATATCCATGGTAGCAAAAAAGACAGTATGTGTTCATCTCAACCGTAGAAGAAGACCTTTTCAAAGAGAAGCCTTAAAGTATTCCTGGTTTTCCATCCAGATCCGTGAACCGATGATGAAGGTAAGAAGTGGAATCTCTAGGGCATGGAATCTATAAGAAACTCCATGGCCCCAAGAGCTAAGAAAAACATGAATAAGAACATGAAGATTCCAAGAAAGAAGAATCAGAACAACCAGTCATTGTATCAAGAATCACAAGATTGCCAGCCTAATATGAACTCACCAAAAGCAATCAAGCAGAAGAACCGAAAGTCGTGATGAAGAACAGTGTATGGAAAACCTATGAATGAAAGCATTGCAAGATCCAGAACCAGAGGTTCTCCCAGATGGAGGGAGAAGACTATGATGATTGATTATTCCAATACACCAGACATATCGTTGTATGAGTCATTATATCATTCGCAACATCCATGAGTTGGAATTCTACATCAAATAAATGCAAAGAATGTTCTCCAGAAGAAATTGAGTAAAGAGCGCATGCAGAGCAATCTCAAGACTTTGAGACATACCAGAAAGAGACTCCTGTATACAGATAAGAAGAAG
>ML784053.1:224944-236349 GCA_009831015.1 Picea engelmannii | reverse complement strand
AAGGGAGTAGTGAGGCTCCAATATGTGGCTACCGATGAGCAGGTTGCGGATGTGCTGACAAAGTCATTGTCAAGGATGAAGTTCGAGTACTTCAGGGACAAGCTTGGCGTAGTCCCTCTTCAAATGGAGTGATGGATTCAGAGGTTATCGCAGGGTAGTGGATCCCATGATGACATGTTGTAGCTATTGGAGAGCTACCCACCGACTATGAATGCATGTTGAAGAGACGAGGTACAGATGTTATCATAGGGTACTGGATGGCATGCATAAGATATTCGAGTTTTCTGTGGGAAACTGGATAGTCTCATGATGGCATGTTGTAGCTATTGGAGAGAAACCCATCGGCCCTAGATGCATGTTGTGAAGTCACTATGGATTTCCTATAATGTATAGATTTGTGTCCGACAGTCAATGGTTATGAGCTCGTGTGGATGGTGATAGTGTTAGAGTCTGTGTCGGATAGAATACCTTCCTCATTAAGAGGGAGTGTTGAGATTTTATGTAATTTCGAAAGTTATTCCTAAATGTGATTGTATTGGTCATTCCTAAGTGTAATTGTGAAAGGGTTTATTGATAAGTCATGTCTTTTAGGTATTTTAGAGTATAAATAAAGGTTATATCGAGTCATTTTGATCACTCATTGAATATAAGTACAAGAGAGTAGTATGCACTTATCTAGGAGGCTATTCTTGGTTCGTGTATGGGTCTCTTTGGTCTTGATTTCGTGAAAGAGCATTGTATCACATTGTACATGTTGGAGGAATCTATACTGAGGAAAGTTTGCAAGGTTTTCTCCCCCTTGAGGGTTTCCCTGAGGATATATCTTATTGTTTTGTGGATATCTATCTTTTAGTTGTGATCATTTTTGCATATTAAATAATAATAAAAGAATATAATACTTTAACTGTTGGAAAAACAAAAAGAAATCAGCATTGATAAATGGGTAGCATCCCCTTTCTTTAAAGGTAGAAGAGACCTTAAATAAGGGTGTCCTTTATCCCCTTCTAGAAGCATTGTTGAAAAGTTCAGAGATGTCATGGAATTACTCTATAAAGCGGCAGGAATGATAATAAACCTTCAAAAATCAACAATCTCTTTATGGGGTATTATTAAGCAAAAGAAAATATCCATTACACAAATGTTTCCTTATCCACTAGTAGACTTAGATCTTGGCCTGAAATAGTCTAGTTTTCATTTGAAACCAAATATGTACAATGGAAAAAGTGGAAAAAAAACTCAATACATGGTGTGATAAATGGTTTTCTTGAGGGGGTTGGTTGGTTCTAATCAAAGTTGTCCCGGAAGCAATTCCAATGTGTTGGATGTCATTGGCATGGATTCCTAAAGGAGTTGTAGAAATTTTAAGGTGGTTAGGTTATATACTCCTTTGGTCTGAGAAACAAGAGAAAAAAGTGTTTTCTCTGGCTTCATGGAAGAAGTTAGAAATACCAAAAGAAAAAGGTAGTTGGGATCTAAAGAACCCATTCTTCTTTTCAAAATCACTTGCAGTAAAGAATGTCTAGATGTTAATCCAAAGAAAAGGGTTGTGGGTGCAGATTGCTAAAGCGAAATACATTGCCCCAGACACTGTGGAGAAATGGATCAGAAATCCTAGAAAACGAGTATGATGCTTCAAGTGTGTGGAACGTTGTAAACTCGTCTTTTCATTTGGTGGGACATTGGTTGATTTGGCAAGTAGGTAAAGGTGATAGAATGCACATAGGTATGGACCCTTGGGTTTGCAACAAAGGTAGGCACAAGTTATCATATCATTATCATATCAATTGATTCATGAGCTCCAAAGCAGAGGTTATTGTATGTTACAACGGATTGTGAACTGAGACGGGGAAACCATATGGCACCAGGCTTGGATGTCCTAGGGAGAGTTAGGCCTTGGGGCAGAAAGCAAGGGAATGGTAAAAATACATAGATTTTTTTAAAAGATAGCAATGTCAGGATCAAATGGAAACTAAATTTATCAAGGGTATATGTACCAAAATTAGGATATAAAGCTCTCGTTGAAGAGGGAAGAGAAGATCTACATGCCTCGTGGTGGAAAGTTATATGGAAACTAAAGAGCCCTTCAAAATCCAAAATTTTCATGTGGTTGATCTTAAACAATAGGGCTCCTACCTAGAATGTTCTGCGAAAAAAATCTTTTGTTGAATCTGAATGGTGTAGTGTGTGCCAACAAGAAAAAGAAACGAATGCTCATATCATCATGACTTGCCCATTTACAATGGAAGTCTGGAAGGAAGTGGAAAGAATGATAGGATACCAAAATGTCTAGAGATGAGAAAATATTGACGAGGCCTTTAGGATGTGGTGTGTCGACAAGTACTTAAAAAAGGTTAGAGCCCTTCCCTTAAACATTGCTTGGGAAGTTTCATGGACCAGGAATGTGAAATTGTTTGAAAGCAAAGAGACGCTACCCTTAAAATGTGTTGTTCAAGCACTAAACATTCTAGTTGTGTATCCAAAAATTCAAGATAAATAAAATGATCATAACTCCGAAGAAATGGAAATTAATAAAACCATTCATTGAACTTTCTTTGATGGAGCCTCGCAAGGAACCCAGCCTAAAGGTGGAGAAAAAATAATTCTCTTTATATCAATAAATCATAGCATTTCATTCAAAGCGGAGATTGGCCAAGATACAAATAATCATTGTGAATTGATGGCTCTCAAACTGGTTCTAGCAAAGAATTCTCTTTATATCTCCAAATCATAGCATTTCATTCAAAGCAGAGATTGGCCAAGATACAAATTATCATTGTGAAATGGCTCTCATATTGGTTCTAGCATTGGCTCATGAGACTGGAGTCTCACATGTAATTCAATGGATAAATAAGAAAATACTAATGTTCTGTGGATATCTATATTTCAGTTGTGATATTTTTTGCATATTAAATAATAATAAAAGAATATAATACTTTAACAGTTGGAAAAACAAAAAGAAATCAACATTGATAAATAGGTAGCATCCCATTTCTTTAAAGTTAGAAGAGACCTTAAATAAGGGTGTCCTTTATCCCCTTCAAGAAGCATTGTTGAAAAGTTTAGAGATGTCATGGAATTACTCTATAAAGCGGCAGGGATGATAATAAACCTTCAAAAATCAACAATCTTTTTATGGGGTATTACTAAAGAGAAGAAAATATCCATTACACAAATAGTTCCTTATCCACTAGTAGACTTAGATCTTGGCCTGAAATAGTCTAGTTTTCATTTGAAACCAAATATGTACAAAAAAAATTATTGGAAATGGTTGATGGCAAAAGTGGAAAAAAAACTCAATACATGGTGTAATAGATGGATTTCTTGAGGGGTTGGTTGGTTCTAATCAAAGTTTCCCCAAAAGAAATTCCAATGTACTAGATGTCATTGGCATGGATTCCTAAAGGAGTTACAGAAATTTTAAGGTGGTTAGGTTATAGACTCCTTTGGTCTGAGAAACAAGAGAAAAAAGTTTTTGCTCTAGCTTCTTCGAAGAAGTTAGCAATACCAAAAGCAAAAGGTAGTTGGGATCTAAAGAACCCATTCTTCTTTTCAAAAGCACTTGCAGCAAAGAATGTCTAGAGGTTAATACAAAGAAAGGGTTGTGGGTGTAGATTGTTAAATTGAAATTCATTGCCCCAGACACTCTGGAGAAATGGATCAGAAATCCTAGAAAATGAGTACAATGCTTCAAGTGTGTGGAACGTTGTAAACTCGTCTTTTCATTTGGTGGAACATGGTTGATATGGCAAGTGGGTAAAGGTGATAGAATGCATATAGGTATGGACCCTTGGGTTGGCAACAAAGGTAGGCACAAGTTATCATATCAATTGATTCATGAGCTCCAAAGCAGAGGTTATTGTATGTTACAATGGATTGTGAACTGAGACAGGGCAACCATATGGCACCAGGCTTGGATGTCCTAGGGAGAGTTAGGCCTTGGGGCAGAAAGCAGGGGAATGGCAAAAATACATAGATTTTTTAAAAGATAGCAATGTTAGAATCAAAGGGAAATTAAATCTATCAAGGGTATATGTACCAAAATTAGGATATAAAGCTCTCGTTGAAGAGGAAGAGAAGATCTACATGCCTCGTGGTGGAAAGTTATATAGAAATTAAAGAGCCCTTCAAAATCCAAAATTTTCATGTGTTTGACCTTAAATAATAGGGCTCCTACCTAGAATGTTCTGCGAAAAAAATATTTTATTGAATCTAAATGGTGTAGTGTATGCCAACAAGAAAAAGAAACGAACGCTCATATCATCATGACTTGCCCATTCACAATGGAAGTCTGGAAGGAAGTGGAAAGAATAATAGGATACCAAAATGTCTAGAGATGAGAAAATATTGAAGAGGCCTTTATAATGTGGTGTGCCGACAAGTACTTAAAAAAGGTTAGAGCCCTTCCCTTAAACATTGCTTGGGAAGTTTGACTGATCAGGTATGTGAAATTGTTTGAAAGCAAAGAGACACTACCCTTAAAATGTGTTGTTCAAGAACTAAACATTCTAGCTGTGTATCCAAAAATTCAAGATAAATAAAATGATTATAACTCCAAAGAAATGGAAATTAATAAAAACCATTCATTGAACTTTCTTTGATGGAACCTCGCAGGGAACCCGGCCTAAAGGTGGAGAAAAAAGAATTATCTTTATATCTCTAAATCATAGCATTTCATTCAAAGCAGAGATTGGCCAACATACAAATAATCATTGTGAATTGATGGCTCTCAAACTGGTTCTAGCAAAGAATTCTCTTTATATCTCCAAATCATAGCATTTCATTCAAAGCAAAGATTGGCCAAGATACAAATTATCATTGTGAAATGGCTCTCATATTGGTTCTAGCATTCGCTCATGAGACGAGTCTCACATGTAATTCAATGGATAAACAAGCAACTGCTAATGAGGAATTGCACATCACAGCCTTTATGTAATGATATTCAATCTTTACTATCAGTTTTTTCACGCGTCTTTTTCACACATTTACAAAAACAAGAACAAGATTATAAAGTGTCTTTCACAAAATGGAACAAAAATGAATCATGAAACTTGGTGCATCTCAAAACCGCTAAACAAGTCTCTGAATATGCTCATGATCCATGGCTCTAAATCTGTATTTCTAGTTTATTTCATTTCCATGCATAAATATACGATTGATATGATAACAGACATATAGGATAAGCAAGATTTTTTATAAAACTTCTTTGAGCTGACGAAAAAAAAAACTATTATATTTGAATTACTGAAAGAAAACTTTTGTTAATTTTGGACTTGAGAAAGACAAGTTATGAGAAATTTTTTGAATGCTCCAAACATTTAAGACAAGTAATGAGAAATTTTTTGAATGCTCCAAACATTTGATATATTGGAATTATGTTATTGGAATGGTCGAAGCATTTGATGTATTTGATGTATTGAAACTTTGTTCTTATAAATAAAATTAGAAAAAAATTGAAAAAAAAAATCATTAATTTTTTCCCATTATCTTTAAACTTCATCAAAATATAAAATTTAATATTCTCAATATAACTAATTATAATTAAAATTACACAATATAATAAAACTTATTTATTATAATTTTCTGTTAAATTAAAATAATTTTATATGAAAGGATAAACATTTCGAATGAATACATTGTTTCACTACTAGCCCTCGCGGATTATCGCTAAACCTAGACTATACATTTCGAGTGAACACATTGTTTAACTACCTCGAGTGAACACATTGTTTAACTACCAGCCCTCGCAGATTATCGCTAAACCAAAACTCCAAAATTCTTAATTTTTCTTAATTTTCTGCATGGTAGAAACAACCAAAAAAAACTTAAATGGTATAAACACCCAAAAGACTTCAAATTAAATTTATCACAAGACCACCGTAAACTTCGGCTTTCGCTACCCCTGGAAACTGATATTTTTGGAGTTACCAACACAACCCTGAACGAGCCAACCACAAACTTTCGCTCCACCCATTGACACTGATATTTTCCGAGTTACAAACATAATCCTGAACTTCGAATGCAACTTGAAATGTTGTTCATTCCTCCACTCCCGTCTAAGATGCCCGGTGGAATTATTGGCATTAAACTTTAACTGAACACGAAAAACACTATTATATTATCAGTGGCAACAAGTCTCTAACGCCAACAAGTTTTATATACGCCAAATTGTTTTTCTTCTGTCAAACACCATATAAGGCGGCTGCATCGATACTGAAATCCCATCTGAACAATACCATGTAAATGAACTTGGCATGAGGACCACTATTATTTTCGAAAGATATGGAACACTATTATTCGAAGGATATGGAACACTATCAAAGGTTTACATCGATTATATATTTAAATTTCATCCAAAAACTCAAGGTACATCCCACCCACTATATTTCTTGCGGGTAAATAGATGAGAACTGTGAAACAAACATCTTGTTGGCAGTATTCTACTCTGTCCCCGATTGAAACACTCTTGAATGGAGTCATAAATTTTATCTACAAAACATAAGAAGTATTTCAAATGCTAGAGGTAAAATGTTCTATCAGAAAAAGGCTCCATTCTCAACTACCATGTTCTCTACGGGCCAACAATAAAACTAGAATGAAAATTATTCCATGAAATCAAATAACCCATTATAGTGGGTTTAGTTGCTGTCTGTAAAATCGGCATCTATAACATCATCACCCCCAGGTGCTTTTCCTCCTGGACTACCGGGCCCTGCTTCCCCACCAGTAGTTGGTCCACCAGCGGCTCCTGGCTGGTTGTAGAGAGATTGCCCTAACTGCATCACTTCTTGGTTGAGGGCTGCCATCGTATCCTTCATTGACTGTGTTGACCCACTGTCAATTGCATCTTTAAGTTCTTTCAGCTTAGCTTCCACCTTGTCCTTGACTTCTGCCGGTACCTTCTCGCCAAGTTCCTTCAACTGCTTCTCAGTCTGATAGACGACAGAATCAGCTTGATTCTTTGTATCAATAGCTTCTCTCTTCTCTTTGTCTTCTTTAGAAAATCTCTCAGCCTCTTTCACCATTTTTTCAACCTGCAATAACACAACCAAACATTACTCAACAAGCATACCACAAGAAAACTTGAGACGTTTCAACCTTTAACAGGATACAGAACTGGGCAAAGTTACCTCATCAGTTGGCAAGGTACTGGCGCCAGTAATTGTTATATCCTGCTTCTTTCCAGTACCTTTGTCCACAGCAGCGACTGAAAGAATACCGTTTGCATCAATATCAAACTTCACCTCTATTTGAGGGACACCTCGGGGAGCAGGAGGAATTCCATCCAACCGAAAACTACCAAGCGACTTGTTGTCCTTAACAAATTCTCGTTCACCTTGCAGAACATTGATTTCAACACTTGTCTGACCATCGGCAGCTGTAGAAAACACCTCAGATTTTGAGGTAGGTAGAGTAGTGTTCCGAGGAATGATTTTTGTCATTACACCACCAAGTGTTTCTAGCCCGAGTGACAGCGGAGTAACATCAAGAAGCACGATGTCGCTAACATCACCTGCTAGCACTCCAGCCTATATTACGAATATGTTAATAATGAACATATATCATAGTTTGTTTATTATAGATATTAAGGAATAGATATCAATTCAAAAAACACACCCAAATCTAAAGTCACATAACTGTATCTTATATAGTTGAAAACTACAGACAAGATATAGAATACTATTGAGAATAAAATACACCAACCTGGACAGCTGCTCCTAGAGCTACAACTTCATCTGGATTGACAGTGACGTTTGGCTCTTTGTTAGTCACTCTCTTGACAAGATCCTGAACAGCAGGAATTCTAGTAGACCCACCAACCAAAATAATTTCATCCAAGTCCTTGTAAGACAACTTTGCATCTCTCAACGAGTTCTCGACAGGTGTTTTCAGCCTGCAAAAAGCGAATAGAAACGTCGGGCTACATGAGATTCAGCTCTCAGATTTAAGTGAGTAAAACAATACGTTAGCCCAAAAAAAACAGCTCCCATGTATGTTTGGACAGATCCCCAAGGAAAGGAGGAAAAAAAATATTAGTTCCCACGTCAACTTACCTGTCAAGCAAATCAGAGCACAGCTCTTCAAATTTGACCCGTGTGAGGGTTGTCTCGATATGCTTGGGACCATCTGCAGTGGCTGTTACGAATGGTAAACTGCAAAACAAATTAACATTCAAATTTACAACTAAAGCAATAAGTTACGGCAGGAGACATGTCCGAAAATTTGTTGCAACGTAATGGCCATTCTCATGTCAAAAAGACTTCAGCAATATAAAGATATAAAAAAGTAGTGACATAATCATATCAATTAAACACTGAAATACAGAAGTCCAATATCTATAATGACTGGAGCCTATAAACATATACTAATCACATCCAGCTGTCTTAATAGCACATTACAGCAATTGAAGAAAAACAATTTTTAACGCACCTAATGCTTGTTTGGGTGAGTGATGACAATTCAATCTTAGCCTTCTCTGCAGTTTCAGTTAGACGTTGAAGAGCTTGTTTGTCTTTCAACAAGTCGATTCCCTCATCTTTCTTAAAGCTTGAGGCCAGCCAATCAACAATTCTCTATAGCAAAAAACCATTTCATAATTACTTCCACGTGCTGAGAAAAACTCCTAGAAAAAAAAAGATCTTAGCTTCTACCAAAGAAAACCTCTTTATTAACTTGCACTTCATAAAGCATAGTGCTGGACAAACCTTGTCAAAGTCATCTCCACCTAGATGTGTGTCACCTGAAGTGGAAAGCACCTCAAATACACCATCTCCAACCTCAAGCACTGCATACAGAATACCAAATTAAAAATGCCCGTCAACAAAAGGCAGGCACTTTGGGGCAAGAATCAGACTAACCAAGTTACCCTAAATTATGCCAAAATACTTCCCAATGCCCAAAGCTTGGAACAAAAGGGCAGTTCTAGGTCGACAGAACAATATCAGTTACAAATAAAAAGAGAAATGATAAAAAATAATACTTCTCTAAAATAAAATGAACTTGAAGATGAAAGGGACAAATTTAACTTTCAAAATGAAAGCAAGCCACTGGCACAAGATCATGAGTCCTACAGAGCACCCTAATGAAACAAAATGCAAAGAATTTCGATACCTTAACATTCAAGGTCAAAAGAACTTTAGAGTTGTTCCAAAACAGGAATGCAAAGAAATATATTAAGAAACACCATGCAATTTGTTGTCCGAAAGTGCATGGAATTTGTGAGAAGGAACACGATTCAGAAACTGTGAGAAACCTGGTCTAATAGAAACAGACATGACACCTAGATTTGGCAAAACAAAGGTTCTGAAGATGTTTGCAAAAGTTATGATACCAAATGAACCAAATGCAAAGATGTTGCAAAAGTTATGATACCAAATGGAACCAAATGCAAAGATGCTGCAGAAGCTATGATACCTTAATATTCAAAATCAAAAGAACTTGAGAGTTTATCCCAACAGGATTGCAAAGAAACACCGTGCAATTTGTAGTCCGAAAGTGTATGGAACTTGTAAGAAGGAATGTGGTTGAGAAATGCTAAACAGTGAGAAACACGGCTTCATAGAAACAGATGTGATGCCTAAATCTGACAAAACAAGGTTCTGAAGATTCCATAAAATTATGATTCTTAAATACACTTGAAAGTTGGCTGCAAATAGAATTGCAGGTTAAAAATGGAAAAGATTTGCAGTTTTCCCTGAAAACGTGATAGTTATCTGCTAAAATAAAGGTTCTCAGAATTGCCCTAAAGTCAAGATGCTTGAAGAAACTTGACAGTTGGGTGCTTATAAAATTGCAGAAAAACAAAAAAGGAAACCAATGCAATTTGACCCAAACACATGATACATAATAAATGATGCATAGGACACTAAACTTTGCAAAACAAGACCCTACAAACAAAACACTATTGAGCATTTACTTTTATGAGTGGATAAGGCAAACAAGGTATCAAGACTACATAACAACTAACATGTCCTGTCCAGATTGCAAGATTACTATACCAAATAAATGCAGCAATACACACTACATGCCCAAACAATGACAGTTCAGAATTTCTACACCCAGATGTGGTCAACAAAACTTAAAGCAGAACTCCAAAAAGCTAACCAGCTTTGAGTAAACCTTTTCCTACCTGAGACATCAAATGTCCCACCACCAAGATCAAACACAAGTATAGTCTCATTATTCTTCTTCTCAAACCCATATGCCAATGAAGCAGCAGTAGGTTCATTGATAATTCTCAGGACTTCCAAGCCAGCAATCCGGCCTGCATCCTTTGTGGCTGTTCTCTGAGAATCATTGAAGTATGCAGGAACAGTTATCACAGCCTTGTTGACCTTATCATTTAAAAACTTGGTGGCATCATCCACAAGCTTTCTCAAAACCTATGTCACAAAAATCCCAAATGTACCTTGTTAGACACAACTGCCAACAAAAAGCAAAACTTAAATTACATTTTCAAGCCAAACCAAATCAGCAACAGCCAGATGTATCTTATAGACACAACTGCTTAGCAATGCAAAACTAAAATTATAACCAAAACAGTACAGATGTACATTTAAAACATTTTAGAACCAAACCAAATCAGCCCTGTAAATCAGCAATTTCTAACCAAATGTCAGTTAGGACCAGACGCCCTCAAAATCAAACCATGCATAACAGGGCCTGGAACAAAATAAGGGCAGCATGAGAGCAAGTATACCAGCGCAACCAGAATTTAACACAAAATGTTTCCTTGTGCTCAATTATCCTAAACAAAGAAAACCAATACTTCATTACATAGGTGTAAACTGTATAGGATTTACTGGAGTCAAACATCATAACTACCTCTTTTAATGTAAATTATAAAATCTCAGCTAAAATATGTTCGTACCCTGGCACAGATCTGACAGATAAACACAACAGAAAAAATATTTGCGTCGCAAAAATATCATTGGTATTGTAAAGCACCAGTTTATTTTAAACTCTCTTGTAAATCCATCAAATCCCATGTTACCAATCAAAGCAACATGTCTCGTCTTTAGGCAAGTCTTTTGGGGCTGCTTTGTGATAGATACACACATACACAGAAAGAGAGGGAGAGTAGCACGTATATCTGAAGTTTTCTGAACCCAAAAATCCTTCACATGGTAAAAAAACGCTGGACAGTCAAATATGTCCAGAGCATATCTGCAGAATTACGCTAATATCAATGCCATTTTAACCATTGACTTAATCTACAATCTCTATTGTAAATCTAACAGGGCTTAACTCACCAATTAAAACAACACTTGCCTTCAGGCAAAATTTCATTGGTTATTTAATCCCACAATAGCTTTGTTTCAGCTAAATTCTTTACAATTCCATTTGCCAATAAGCAATTTTTATTTTTAAACATTACCCAATATTCATTCCTTGAAATTTCATTCAAG
>ML784053.1:183842-222181 GCA_009831015.1 Picea engelmannii | reverse complement strand
AGCTCTTCATCAGCAGAAAGGATTTGGAGCACCTATGGTTTCATTCATTCAGTGAAGCGCAACAGGTTGGAATCGCAGAAGGGTGACGATCTTATATATGTGCATTCAAACCTTCGCCTTGTGTCTCACAAGGGTGAAGAATATACAAGTGGACCTCATAAAGAGTGGGATGTGGATGCAGAAAACCCCGACTTAGAGCTCTCTCTTTCTGCTCTTGATATTGATGATGATGCAAGTGGAAGTGGAATTCAAGTTGCCTCTTCTTCCCATCGAGGCTCTAGTTCTGTTGAACATGCATCTTGTTCTATTTGTTATGATGAGAATGAGGATCAGTATGATATGTAATTGTAGTTGCCTTTAGCTCATGTTTTTTTTCATTTTCAGCACATACAGCCTCATTTATAAAGGTTGATTTTGGATATAAAGCATCATCTATAAAGGCTAATTTTGGATTTTGCTACTTGCATCATGTAATGAATGATATTCATCATCTATGGGAGTTAATATGGACATGGTTTTCCTCTTAAAATGTCATTTATGTGTATCATTATGTTTTTCTTACAATATAATGTTTTATTTTTTAAAAAACTATATATATATATATATATATATATATATATATATATATATATAAGTTGCACGAAACGAGAAAACGTTTCCAACTTTCTGAAACCGAGACGGTACAAAACAGGCCCCCAAAAAATGGAAACGTCTGAGAAAACGTCGAGGGAACCGCCGTATATAAAAAAATTAAAAAATATATATATGTATATATAGTTTTTTTTAAATAAAACATTATATTGCAAGAAAAATATAGTGATGCAAAAAAAATGCAATAATGATGCAAAAAAAAAAATATTTCATTGTTTGGGGGCCCCATGGCCCCCTTTTTTTTTTCTTATTTCGCCTCAAAGATGCCCGAAACGTTGGACATATGCACTAATACGGCCTGGAAACGCCGCCAGTCGTACCGTACGGCGTTTCCAAATCGGGAAACGTCGTACGGTACGGCCGGTGGCGTTTTGTGGCCGTACCGTACCGATTTCCGAGTTCGTACCGATTTCCTACCCGAAACAAGGGGGGGTTTCCTGCAACTTTGATATATATATATATATATATATATATATATATATATATATTAATTTTTTTATATACAGCGTTTCCATTTTTGGGGGGCCTGTTTCGTATCATCCCGACTTCGGAAACTCATAAATGTTTCCCCGTTTCATGCAACTTAGGTTGTTTCATCCCCCGCCCAAGTTCAAGTTCAAATCCCACTTTGTGACACGTTTGTTATTCATGATCCAAGAGATGAAGCAAGGCAGATGCAAGTCTCAATCTACTTTGGCAGAATAAATAGCCCTCATCCATACTGTAATACCCCTAGGTCGAACCCCAATTGTAAATGTAAATGCAAATGTACTTAAGTTGGTGAGTCGTTTGATATCATATTTTGCATGCACCTTCCATGGTATAGTGTGCACATGTACTGCGCACTAAAATGATGAAGGGTGCATATTCCAAGATACCGCGCGCAGCAAACTTAAGTGAACGCGATTTTGAGACCAGGAAGCCTTTGTGTATATGTTGTGTTTTATAGGCTGGTGAGCCAGTTATTATAAGCTAGGAGGCTTATGTGTTGAATTAGGCCAGAGAGCCTAGATGCTAAAGGCCAGTGAGCCTATTTTTGTATATGCCTTATCATTAATATAATACATCGTTGTGTGTAGACCGACCACGATAAAAGAGTAAGGGGGACTAAACTCCACTAGTTAGGAAAAAGGGGGGCTAAAAGTTAAGGATAAGAGGCTAAGCTAGAGAACTTAAGCCAAAAAAGAATATTATATTAATATTCCTTAAAGTATAGAACTTGTCATGTTGAGAACATGCATACATATAGTTGGGACTTAGTTCATTTTTCAATCATTCCATCATGATTGACTCGCTCATTCAGTTGTCCTTCATACCTTTCTGTACTTGTATCCATACATGTACCTGTATCTATACTCGTGCATGTATCTGTACCTGGTTAGCTTGGGAGTTGGACTGAAGAAGCGGGTTGTCAGACCCGTGAGCAATTTCTCTCTAGGTGAGAGAATTGTTGGGAATTGATTTCCCGAAGGTGCCAAGCTGCAGCTACAGGGCTCTGAGACTTCCTGTCCGGCCTATTGCTGAAACCCGAATAGAAAGTGGGGCATCCGGAGGATTGTTGAGCAGAGAAAGGGCACACTTCCTGGGGTGGGACAGACATGTGGGGAACGAGGGACTGTAGGTTGTTAGTTTGAGTTGGCACCTGTGACGGAGTCTTTCCTGTTGTCTGAGATACATCAGCATGGATAAGAATCCCTTTACCCAGGCGGAGTTTAGTCCCAGCTCGAGGGTGACCCATTACTGAGAGTGATGAGCAATGTGGTCTAAGGCTAGGAGGTTCGTGGAAGGTCTGCACGCAATTGGTGAAATTCTTACCAAGATAAGTGTCAATTGTGTGTTAATTTATATGCTGCATAATTTATGTGTTTATTTTTATGGGTTTTTCTTGTGTGTGGTTTATACCTGTCTTTATATTTATGGGTATTGTCTATCTATGCTGCATGTATATGTTTACTGTTATTTCTGTATGAATCTGTGCATTTATAGAATGTATTTCTCTGTTTTAAGTTTTATATATAAAGTTTTGCAAGAGTTTTTGCATGTATATGTTTTAATTTGCATACAGTTCGAAAAATTTTACATGGCAGCCCAGTTGGATGCTAGGGATGTTACAATATGGTATCAAAGCTTCAGTTTTCAACATTGAGCCTGGATGGGCCAAAAAAGTTGAATGGAAGCGAAATTTCACAGAGAATTGATTTTGAAGTGACCAAATTTGAAGTTACAGGGCGTCCATGGTAAAAATTAGAAGCAATTGCGTGGAATTGGGCAAAAGCCCCAATTTTTGTTGTTAAATTCATGGGAAAATTGAGAAATTTGGCCAAGTAGTGAGATATTATTAATTTAATATATGTTCTAGCAAATTCAGACCTGGAATTGGTCGAATTTGAAGTTACAGAGAAGCCATGACAGATGGAGCGAAATTAGTTGATTAAAATTCTCAATTCGTGAATTGAGTTTGGGAAAAATCTGTTCCAGGAATGTCAACCAGCAACGATTTGTTGTTGCAGAGGTTGAATTGGGTTATCAGGGTGAAATTGAACAAATTTCATAGTTGCAGAATGTCTATGGTGAAAATTGGGAAAAAAAAAAGTTTGGCAAAAGCCCCAATTTCTACAACGGAATTCACGAGGAATTGATGCACATAAAATGAATGTGTGCAGGTGTGCGCACTAAAAATGCATGATGCGCAGTGAAAAGCTTGTGATATGTGGAAAATAAGGGTGCGTGGCTACGCACGCTAAAATTTTGCGTTGCGCGGTGCAAAGTGGTAATGTGCAGAAAATATTGGCGCGGGGGTCTGCGCACTTAAATTTTGCGTTGCACGGTGCAAAGTGGTAATGTGTGGAAAATATTAGTGTGCAGGTCTGGGCACTTAAATTTGGTGTTACACGTTGGAGAGTTGCAATGCACGGAAAATATTGGCACGCGAGTGTGCGCACTTAAATTTGGCGTTGCGCGGTGCAAAATGGAATGCGCGGAAAATATTGGCGCGCAAGTGTGCGCACTTAAATTTGGCGTTGCGCGGTGTAGAGTGGTAATACGCGGAAAATATTGACACGCAGGTCTACGCACTTAAATTTGGCATTGTGCAGTGCAGAGTGGTAATGCGCAAAAAATAACGGGGCACGAATCTGCTCACTAAATTTAGCATTGCGTGGTTCAGATTGAGTGGTGCATGCGTAACACTGGCACATGCGGTGTGCACACGCATAATAATGGCGCAAGTGGTGTGCGCTGTATTGACAGAGCGCAGAGGAATTTTGTTGGTGCGCGCGCAATGCGCAATGTAGGTATATGTTGTCGCGCGATAGTTTAGTTAATGGTGCGCATGGACTACTGGTGCGCGGTGGGGGCATACTAAACTTTGGCATGGTGCAATGCGTAGAGTAAAATGCACGCAGAATATTATCGCGCGACACAAAAATTGCGCGCAACAGGTATTAGTGTATGAACCAAAATTGTGCGCGGTGGATATTGGCGTGCGACACAAAAGTAGTGTGCACCAATTATTGGCACGACAAAGAAGTGATCCACATTAGTTATAGGTGCACGGAGCATGCGCTACCTTATGGTGTTGCTACGCATGCTAAATATGGGTGTACAGGTTCAAATTTGTGCGCGCGAAGTCATTTGGATAGTCTACAACAACAGAAAACCAATAAATTTCTGCGACATTTTATATTGTTTGAAGGTCATCTTTTTGCAACGCGTTTTTGAGACCCTAAACAAAGTTTTTAGCTACTCAAAAACCCTAAGAAGAGAGTGCACCTTGTCTCTGCAGCTCAAATAAAAGAGCACGAAGAGAGTTTTCTAATGGTGTAAACCGTTCGTCAAACGGAGCTTTATGAGGAAGTTACGGGACAAACAGTGGAGGGTAAATTTTAAGACCCAACTAACTTCAAAAGGCCATAACTTTCTGCTCAAGACTCAAAATTGAGCATGGAAGCAAGCGTTGGAAAGGTCTTGGACAGTAGAATATAATTACTCACCCGGAAAATTGATCTAGCCATTCAATTTTCAGAATTTTGATGCATTAATGAACCAAAATGGTTCATATTTTCATGAAATTGATGAGACAGTTAGCCCAACAAAGTTCTATTGGCTGCACATTTTACAGAGTTAACAACAACTAGATCAGTAGATCAGATCAGAATCAACACAGAGTGCAGAGTAATGGAAGATGCACAGGGGACTTAGGGGACTTACAGCCAGGAAGATGAGATCAGAGGAATGGATGTCCATATGGGTATTGAAGGAACAAACTCCAATGAACATGGAGAAGGAAAGGATGAAAACATGATTATGGTAGAGACCATTAAAATTTTGCAGAATGATGTCCAAAGCCATAAAGCTGATAATGAAAGGCTTATGAAAGCCAAGGAGCAGCAGGAGGACTTCAACATGAAGTTAATACAGAGCTTGAACAAAATAGAAAAGAAATTTGATAAGGAGAGTGGCTCAAGCAAATCAGAAAGTCACAGGTCTCCTAATGAGAAAAGAAGAACAAGAAGTGTTAGTAGACATCAGGATCACTCCTCGAAGCATTCCAATAAGAGAGCACACAATAGCTCAAGTCCATCCCCTGTCAAGAAGCATAAGAGGTCTAGGGTGGATGAGCTACGAGGAGAAATGAACAAAATCAAACCTCCTACATTTGATGGTGAGCACAAGAAGGATGAAGATGCAGAGACATGGTTGTTGGGCATGAGAAAGTATTTTCAATTGCATAATTACTCTTCTCATGCAGAAGGAAGAATTGCCATCTATCAACTCAAGGAAAAGGCATCCATGTGGTGGGATCAACTTGTACAGGTGCAACACATTAAAAGAGAAAAATGTTACTTGGAGGTAATTCAAGAAGTATTTTGAAAAGAAATACTTGACTAAGAGATACTATGATAAGAAAATGAAAGAGTTCTTTGAACTCAAGCTTGGAAGTATGACCATAAATGAATATGAAAGAAGGTTTTTGGAACTTTTGCAGTATGTCTCTTTCATCAAGGATGAGACAGTTAAGATTCAGAGGTATTTGAGTGGATTGTCATCATTCATCAGTGACAAAATACAATATGATGATCCCAAAACATTGGAGGAGACCATAAGGCGAGCTAAATGCCTATATGTTCTACAAAAATCAAGACCAGCTTTCCAAAAATCTTGAGAAGACAAGAAGAAATTCAAGATGGATCAGAGGAAGAAGGGAACTAAGCCACCATTCTTCAAAAATAGTCCTTAAGTACAGCCAACTTCTAGAGAACCCAGAATGATTGAGACAGGGGGTCAAAGGCCAAGGCAGCCACCTATTCAATGTTGGGGTTGTAAAGGAGATCATATGTTTAGAGATTGCCCTCACAAAGGTGAAAAAGTGAGGACTGTTCACAATGTATAGCAAGCTAAAACAATGGAAGACATAGGCAGAAATGTACCTAGGATCTATGCAGCCCTGGACAACAAGCAAGCAGAGTATCAGTCACATATGATTGAAGTGGAAGGTATAATCAACAACCAAACCATTGTTATTTTAATTGATTCGGGTGCTAGTCATAGTTATATAAATCCTAAGATGGTGGAAAGTTTGCATTTGGCAAGAAACAAGCATGGAAAATCTTGGTTGGTGCAGCTGGCTACCGGAGCCAAAAGAAAATTTAATGAAATGGTTAAGTCATGTTCTATGGACATGAATGGACTGAACATCAGGGCAGATTTGAACATCTTGCCTTTAGGTTCCTATGACTGTCTAATTGGGATGAATTGGTTGGACCAACATCATACTATCCTAAACTGTCATAACAAGGCATTTACTTGCTTGGATGATGAAGGGAACCTAAGGACAATGCAGGGAATTCCCAGGGCAGTAACCATCAGAGAAATTTCAGCATTGCAGCTGAAGAAATGTTACAGAAAAGGGTGTCAAATATTTGCAACACATATGGAAGAGACACCTAAAGATAAGATGTCAAATATTGAAGATTATGCAGTCCTAAAAAACTTTGAAGATGTGTTTAAAAAAATACCAGGATTACCCCCTAAAAGAGACGTTGATTTCTCCATAAATCTGATGCTTGGAGCAGCTCCAGTATCCAAGACTCCTTACAGGATGAGTACACTAGAATTGAAGGAGTTGCAAATGCAACTTAAAGAGCTTCTAAAGGGGTATATACGCCCAAGTGTGTCACCTTGGGGTGCCCCAGTTTTATTTGTGAAGAAAAATGATGGAACATTGAGACTTTGCATTGACTTTGCATTGAGGCAGTTGAACAAGATAACTGTGAGGAATAAGTATTCTTTATCAAGGATTGATGACCTTTTTGATCGACTGAAAGATGAAAAAATATTCTCCAAGATTGATCTTAGGTCCAGTTATCATCAAGTAAGAATTAAAGAAGAAGACATCAGCAAGATTGTTTTCAGAACAAGGTATGGTCATTATGAGTTCACAGTGGTGCCATTTGGGTTATCAAATGCACCAGCTGTATTCATGTGTTTAATGAATGGTATTTTTAGAGAATACTTAGATAAGTTTGTCATTGTATTTTTAGATGACATTCTTATATATTCTAAGTCAGAGGAAGAGCATAAACAACACTTGAGGATGGTATTACAAGCATTAAGGAAGCATCAGTTGTATGCCAAATTGAGCAAGTGTTCATTTTATCAGAAGCAAATTCATTATTTGGAATATATCATTTCAGAGGATGGGATAGCAGTGGATCCTGAGAAGATAGAAGCCATTAGAGGATGGTCAACACCAAAAAATGTGACAGAGGTCAGATCATTCATAGGCCTTGTAGGCTACTATAGAAGATTTATTGAAGGATTCTCAAAGATTGCACATCCAATCACTTCCTTGCAAAAGAAGGGTGTGAAGTTTCAGTGGACATTGGATTGTGAAAAGAGTTTCCAACACTTGAAGCAATTATTAACAAGTGCTTCAATACTAAGGATTGCAGATCCAAATGAAGACTTCATTGTATGCACCGATGCATGTAAAGGACTTGGTGGAGTCCTCGGTCAAAATGGGTTTGTTGTATGTTATGAATCAAGGAAGTTGAAGGAGCATGAAAGGCACTATGCCACTCATGATTTGGAGTTGGCAGCCATAGTGCATGCCTTGAGTAAGTGGAGGCACTACCTCATGGGGAAAAGGTTTGAGCCGAGTCTGAAATACTTATTTGATCAGCCAACTCTAAATGCTAGGCAAAGCAAATGGTTAGAATTTCTCAGTGAATATGACTTTGATATAAAGCATATCAAGAAGAAAGAGAACAAAGTGGTTGATGCACTCAGCAGAAGAGTGCATGAGTTGCATGCTACAACCATTAGCATGTACCAATCAGATTTGAAAAACAGAATTTTGGAGGCTGCAAAATCAGATTTGCAATACAAGGAATTAGTAGCAAAATTACAACAAGGTAATTTGCAGTCGAAAATTGAAGACTATAAGCTAGAAAATAATAAAATTCTCATATACAAGGGCAGAATTTATGTACCAAATTCCCAGGAATTGAAAAATCTGATATTGAGATAAATGCATAATGTACCTTATGTTGGGCACCCAGGTTATCAGAAAACTATTGCAGTTGTCAAGAGCCAATATTATTGGCCAGGCATGAAGAAAGAAGTTGTTGATTTTATTGCCAAATGTTTGGAATGTCAAAAGGTAAAGGCTGAGCACAGACACCCAGCTGGTTTGCTACAACCATTATCCATTCCTGAGTGGAAATGGGAAGTTGTAACAATGGATTTCATCACCAAACTGCCCAGAACAAACAAGCAACATGATTCTATCATGGTAGTGGTGGATAAGATTACTAAAGTTGTCCATTTTATTCCAGTAAAGCTCACTCACAAGGCAGCCAACAATGTTGATGTTTATATGAGAGAAATTGCTCGATTACATGGTATACCCAACACAATTGTGTCTGACAGAGATCCAAAATTTACATTAAATTTTTCGAAGGGATTATTTAATGGATTTGAAACAAATTTGAATTTTAGCACAACTTATCATCCAGAATCAGATGGACAAACAGAGAGGGTGAATCAAGTGATTGAGGATGTATGTGATGGATAAACCATCAAAATGGGAAAACTACCTACACTTAGTAGAGTTTGCTTATAACAATAGGTACCAAGCATCTCTAAAGATGAGCCCATTTGAGGCACTTTATGGCAGAAAGTGCAACACATCGATAAACTGGGACAACCCAGCAGAAAGAGCAGTAGTTGGGCCAGAATTACTCAGGGAAATGGAAGAGAAAATGTTGAAAATAAAACAAAGTTTAAAGGCTACCCAAGACAGGCAGAAAAGTTATGCTAATAAGGACAGAACTCACAGAGAATTTAAAGTGGGGGACCATGTATTCTTGAAAGTGAAGGCCAACAGAAGTTCCGTGAAATTGGGAAATTGTTCAAAGTTGGCAGCTCGCTATGGTGGGTCGTTTGAAATCCTAGAGAGGATTGGGCCTATAGCATACATCAATGACAATTCATAATGTGTTTCATGTATCATTGCTTAAGAAATATATACCTGATGCTAATCATGTTATTGATTGGAATGTAATTCAAGTGGAGCAAGAAGGTGTTTTCCAAGTATATCAGGTATGCATTCTGGACCGGAAAATCAAACAACTCCGGAATCAAGCCATAAAGCTTGTAAAGGTCCAATGGACCTGGTACGGTCCTGAGGACACAACTTGGGAGCATGAAGATGTTATGCGAGCAGAATACCCGCATATTTTTGAGGATTTTTGAAATTTTAGTTGTATATGTGTACATAATGCACTGAGGACAGTGCATAAATAAAGGGAGGGGAATGTAATACCCCTAGGCCGAACCCCAACTGTAAATGTAAATGCAAATGTACTTAAGTTGGTGAGTTGTTTGATTTCATATTTTGCATGCACCTTCCATGGTATAGTGCGCACATGTACAGCGCACTAAAATGATGAAGTGTGCACATTCCAAGATACTGCACGCAGCAAACTTAAGTGCGTGCGATTTTGAGGCCAAGGAGCCTTTGTGTATATGTTGTGTTTTATAAGCTGGTGAGCCAATTATTATAAGTTAAGAAGCTTATGTGTTGAATTAGGGTAGAGAGCCTAGACGCTAAAGGCCAGTTAGCCTATTTTAGTATATGTCTTATCATTAATATAATACATCGATGCGTGTAGACCGACCACGATAAAAGAGTATGGGGGACTAAACTCCATTAGTTAGGGAAAGGGGGGCTAAAAGTTAAGGATAAGGGGCTAAGCTAGGGAGCTTAAGCCAAAAAGGAATATTATATTAATATTCCAAATATAAAGCACTGTTGTATGTCTTGACGATATATCGAAAATATTAGATATATCGTCGATATTTTGTGGGGGGCAATATTTTCCTAGGAAAATATCGCGATATATCCGATATTTTTAATATGTCGCGACACATTCATTAACTCGCGAGATATTGGGAAAATGTCGCGAGTCGATAGAAAGTGTCAGTCTACGGGGTAAAAGCGCGAAAAAAGTGCGCGTGAAGGGGTTTTAGAGGCCGCGAGTTGCCTTTTTCACTCATTGTTTCATTTCTAAAATGTGAGAGAGCTAGAAAGGTGTGAGGGAAGTCATTGTGCATCTATCCAAGGAGGAGAAAGCCAAGGATCTTGTTGCCATTAGCGCCAGCGGAGAGATCAAGATTTCCAAGTATGATCCAAAACGTTTTTCTTTCATTTGTTTGAAGTTTTGAACTTTGTTTTTTTAATTTTTAGAGTTAGGCTAGGGTTTGCAATGTGCCTCTTCTTGTTGTTTTTGAATGGAAGATTCAATCATTCTAATTCATCTAACTCTCATTATTTAAATTTTAACCTTTGCATTATCATGTGTTTATTTTGGTTTTTTTTTGTGCCATAGGTTTAATATTTTCATCTAAACAAAATGTCGAAGGCATTGGATCCAATGTGGGTGTATGGTGAACCAGTGGAACTTCCCAATAAACAAATATTGACATGCAATCTTTGCGGCAAAAACATTTATGCAGGAATTAGCCGCTTGAAATACCACCTTGCCAAAATCCCTGGGTTTGATGTGGAAGCTTGTCCAAAAAGTAGCCCAGAAATTATGTGTATTGCAAACCAATCACTCATTGATATGGCTAATAAGAGGGATGTGGTCGAGGCTCGCAAAAAAGAACTTGAACTTGCAAATAGAAACACTGGAACAAGTGCCTGCGGGGGGACCAGTACCACAATCCCACTCCTCAGCCACAGGGCCCTCAACTTCTGCAGTCCGCTCATCAACCTCACCTTTCTTTGTGGGGAGGTCAACACTTGGGGGGCAACCTTCTATTCGGTCATTGATTAAAAGAAAAGAGACGGAGGAGGCCAAAAAGCTTGTGGCCAAATGTTTTCTTTGGAGTGATATACCTTTTAACATTGCCAATAACCCCTTCTACCATTCCATGTTTGAAGCTGCTACAACTGTATAGGGGCCCTTCCTAATAGGATTTGAGAGGGCGTCTCCTTCAAGGGGAAAAGGTCGAATGCACAGAAAGATTAGCTCAGCTCAGGGAAACATGGAAGACCACCGGATGCACCGTGATGTCGGATGGGTGGACTAATGGGAAGGGCAGGTCAATTCTAAACTTCTTGGTTAATTGTCCCAAGGGGACAGTGTTTATCAAAAGTGTTCATGCAAGTGCATATACAAAAGATGCACAATTATTATGTGAGTTGTTGGATGGCTTTATCCGAGAGATAGGCCCTCGGTATGTTGTCCAAGTCATCATGGACAATGTTGCTAATTATGTTGTTGCTGGGAGGATGCTTATGCAGAAGTATCCATCCTTGTATTGTAGTCCTTGTGTCATCCATTGGATTGATTTGATGCTAGAGGACATGGGAAAACTTCCTTGGATCAAGGAAATCATTGATTCAGCTCGGAGTGTGACAAAATATATATATAATCACACATTTGTTCTTTCACTCATGAGACAATTCACAGGGAACAGAGAGTTGATGCGTCCTGCAATCACATGTTTCGCCACCAGCTTCATTTCTCTTCAGTCGCTCCTCAATAGTATGTTGGAGTTACAAAAAATGTTTCTTTCTAATGAGTGGGTTGCGTGTGTCTATAGCACCAAACAAGATGGGCAAGCCATAGCCCAACTTGTGGGACATGACTAGAGATTTTGGAGTGGAGTAGGGGAGGTATGTACCATTAGTGAACCTTTGGTAAAGTTTCTTCGATTGGTTGATGGTGAGAAGCACGCAATGGGCTACTTGTATGAGGCCATGGATAGGGCCAAGGAAGCTATCTACCGGTACTATGAGAACAAGGGAGAGGAAGGATTCACCAAGAGAGCTCAGATATGGGGTGTGATTGATGAGCGATGGAATAACACTCTCCATCATCCCATTCATGCAACACGACTCTACCTCAACCATGCATTCACTTATGCTTGTGGATTTAATTTTGATGGTGAGGTCATTAATGGTTTCCTCCAGTGTGTTCAGAGGATGGTGTTGACTCCAACTGAACGCTCAGAGATTACTAGACAGAATGAGATATATAGGATGGCATCCGGGATGTTGGACTATGATATGGTTGTCCAAGATAGGACCACAAGGATGCCAGGTAAGCTTCAATTCCAATTTTTGTTTATTCCTTTCTATATATTATATATGACATTTATTACTTAATGGAAATGCGAAATATAATTCGTTGTCTTCCTTTCATTTTATTCATCGTAGATGTATGGTGGAAACACTATGGTGGAAAGCTCCCAGATCTGCAAAAACTTGTCGTTCAAGTGCTTAGTCAAACTTGCAGTTTTTCAGGGTGTGAGCGCAATTGGAGTGTCTTTGAAAAGATGCACTCCAAGAAGCGCAACAAGTTAGAAATGTTAAAAAATGCAACAATCAAAATTTAAATTGTTTATATTTTTTTTAATTTTAATTTTTACAATTTACTATTTATTTACCATCACTAACTATAGCTCTCAATGTTCAAACGTCATACAGGTTAGGTACCTAGCACCTTAATGACTTGGTATATGTCTACTACAATCTAAGGTTGTGGGTGAAGCAACTTGACAAAGAACCTGACATAGAAGCCATTTCATTGGATAACATTGACACCACCAGTCGATGGAAGGTGGAGATTCAAGAGCCTGAGATGGAAGAGGCCCCCGAGTGGTTGGAGGAGCATGCAGATGATTTGAGGGAGGAGGGGACAATAGAGGAGGAGGAGGAGGACGATGTTCCACTTCCAGTGGATACAGAGGCTGAGGAGGAGATTGGACTTCCAGTGGATCCAATGCCACCACCACCTCCACGGAGAGCCATACCTGGAGTTGGACTTGGGTCCGTTGAGACTGGGAGGAGGCAACACACTTTTCCTTCCACCTCGTCCCCATCACTTACCACCTCAGATGGAGCATCTGGAGCAGCTGGAGCTTCCACTCCAAGCTCATCTAGAGTACCTCCACGACCACCCACTGCTTCCAGAGAAAAAGTGGTGCCCTTTACCCGTAAAAGGGCTAGAGCAGCAGCTGCAACATGGCCTAGAGGGATTCAATGATTTGGATTCCTACTATATATCATTTTCATTTTATCATGTACTATTTAGTATCTAGATGCCTCATGATGATTCATCTCATGAGATACATTTATTTTGATCATTTGATGTGATTTTGTATCTACTATCATCCTATCAAGAACATGTTTCAGAATTTTCTGTTTAGTAACAATATGTGACCAGTGGACATCTTATGCATCTTATTTATTGGTTGTATTTTCATATTTATGTAGCAATGTGTTTATTTGATGTTGTTGTTGTTTTACAAGTTTAAAAAATTGAAAAAAATGAGAGTTTTTGTATTTTTTTGAGGTCTTGCGACATTTTCCGAGATATTCCGATATTTTCCGCCGATGTCGTCGAGAAGTTACATTCCGGACCCTCGCCGACACTTTCCCCGAGACGACATATACAACATTGGTATAAAGTATGGATAATTATTTTATCGTAAGTTCTAAAAATGGGAACAAGTGGGCCAAAGTGGTTCTCAACATGACAAGTGTCAAGTTGGGAACATGCATACATATAGTTGGGACTTAGTTCATTTTTCAATCATTCCATCATGATTGACTCACTCATTCAGCTGTCCTCCGTACCTTCCTGTACCTGTATCCATACTTGTACATGTATCCATACTTGTACATGTATCTGTACTCGTACATGTATCTGTACCTGGTTAGCTTGGGAGTTGGACTAAAGAAGCGAGTTGTCAGGACCATGGGATATTGAAGAGGCGGGTTGTCGGGCCCGTGAGCAATTTCTCTCTAGATGAGAGAAATGTTGGGAATTGATTTCCTGAAGGTGCCAAGCTGCAGCGACAAGGCTCTGAGACTTCCTATTCGGCCTATCGTTGAAGCTCGGAAAGGAAGTGGGGCAGCCGACAGACTGTTGAGCAGAGAAGGGGCAAACTTCCTGGGGTCGGACAGGCATGGGGGAATGAGGGACTGTAGGTTGTTGGTTTGAGTTGGCACCTATGACGGAGTCTTTCCTGTTGTCTGAGATACATCAGCCTAGATAGGAATCCCTTTACCCGGGTGGAGTTTAGTCCCAACTCGGGGTGACCCACTGCTGAAAGTGATGAGCAGCGTGGTCTAAGGCTGGGAGGTTCGTGGAAGGTCTACACGCAGTTGGTGATATTCTTACCAAGATAAGTGTCAATTGTGTGTTAATTTATATGTTGCATTATTATTTGTGTTTATTTTTATGGGTTTTTCCTGTGTGTGGTTTATACCTGTCTTTATATTTATGGGTATTGCCTGTCTATGCTGCATGTATATGTTTAATGTTATTTCCGTATGAATCTGTGCATTTACAGAATGTATTTGTCTAATTTAAGTTTCATATATAAAGTTCCGCAAGAGTTTTTGTGTGTATATGTTTTAATTTGCATACAGTTCGAAAAATTTTACGTGGCATAGCCCAGTTGGATGTTGGGGATGTTACACATACTTGGCACCCGCACACCTAAGCCAAAGAAAGTCTACTCTTTGTGGTACGGCCCCTTACGAGTTCTTTCTCAAAGTGCTTCAAAAATAAAAAGAACCAATGCAGCAAGAAAGAAGGCTTCAAGGAAAACCCTAATAATTCAACTAATAGCTAATACCAACCAAAGGCATACTGCACAGAAACACCCCCTTTCATCAACACACAGAAGCAGGTCTCCAGAGCACCTATAAAGCATTTATAGCAGAAGATGTTGGTTATTGTTTAACAAATGGTCTCCAATCTTAACGCTAGTCAATGGCGTTGTGATTCAATGGGGAAGAATGATGCATGATGCATGTTAGACCACCCCCCCAAGGCTCATTTCGCTCAGAGAAACAAAGAAGCAAATTGGGGATGGGACCATGTGCTAATCTTGGGTGATTTTGGTAAGGCTAATAATGGCAACAATGAATACACATTCATCAAACTATCAATTGTATATATTGGAAAACAATGTTGATAAAACCTACAAATTGAAAATTCAACAGACTAACCTGTGTAGAAAATTAGAAATCTCTTCAACCACGAACTGTTTGCCAATGGCAAGGTAATCAAGCTTGACATTACCATTGTCGTCACGAACAACATAACAGGAGACATGCCTGGACTCCTCAGACACCTCTGACATCTTTCTCCCAATGAACCTCTTCGCGGAGAAAAAGGTGTTCTTCGGGTTTACCGCGCCCTGTTGCTTCGCAATTTGCCCGACGAGACGGTCGTCGTTCTTGGAGTAAGGAACCACAGAGGGAGTCGTTCATTGGCCCTCTACATTAGTGATGATGGTGAGCTTCCCACCTTCCATGGTCGCCACGACCAAATTCGTGGTTCCCAAATCGATTCCCACAACCTTCTCGCAGACGACCCTCAGAGGCATCGTGACCCACCTTCTGGATCGTTGTGGTTGCTTGCTTCACAGGCTGCCAAATCCACCATTGAAGAGGGGATTTTTACACAGACCGAGACCCAAGAAGGCGCTATTTCAATTCCCACGCCTGAGTTTTCTGGAAGAGTCTGTGTGAGTATGAGGTATGCCAGTTGCGAACAAATGAACATGAGCCACAGCCGCCATGGATGAAAACTCTGAACTGAAACCCTTGGGGAAGATATTGAATGCGGATAAATTGCGAGGATTAGGATTTTGGGGGTTTTTCCGATGATCAATCTAGTGAGAAAAAAAAGCCCAAGCCCTTGGAGACAAAAATGAAATGAAATAAAGAGTGGGAAGCGAGGGAAGATAAGAAAAAGAGAAGCCCTCAGAGGGTTTAGCCGGGCAAATTTTTTCAACGCCGATCTTCTAGATCACTTTATTTTATTGTTGCAGTGGACGAGCCGAGTTTGTGTCGTCACGATGGTTTCGTTGGGCAACGAGAGAGTTGCACGTGTGGTGGGGTTATCTTCATTTATGTTTTTTTCTACAACATTCTAGGAAATGCTAGTGTTTGTTTGCTAGCACCCATTAGGGTTTTCACTTTGAGCCTATGAATGGTGGGTGGGGTGTGCCTATTTTGTATACTCTTACTTTTCTACTTCAATGTTTATTTATTCTATTAATAATATATAATAATTAGTGTATTAGTTCAAGCGTGGTTTATGAGGTTTGTGAAAGTGAGTAGTTAATATAATTGTATTAATTTTAAGGCTCATCAAGTGATATGCTTGTGCTTGTATTTATATTTGCGAATGTGTACCACGCAATATTTGCGAAGGTCGAGTGTAAGTATTGGGAGACTTTAGCAAAATATAGTGCCTACTCGCAACTAAGCCAAAGGCCACCAAATTGAATGGTGTTGATGGTTTCCCCGAACATGTTAGCTTCACAATGATAAGAGTAAGTTAGTTCAACAAAATAAAAGAGCTAGCATACCCCAAAATGAGTGAATTGGAATGTCAAAGTGAATAGGGAGACTAACACATAGGCCGAGGTAAGGAGGTTGTGTTATACCCAGTGTCACAGGAAAGAGGATTGAGTTATGACTAAAGTAGGATCTCGTCATCTGGCTAGTGGGGCAACGGCGAATGAGGATCTCATCCTCGACCACCTTCTGTGGCCTTGAACTCAAATCGTGTGAAGATCTCATTGTATATTTTGTCTTTTATTGGCGACTACTCTCACATCAGATGGTTGTCAGCATGACATGTGTCATGTATTGGATCTCAGTAAAAAATGTTCATCATCTACCTTACCAAAAAACTAGATTCACGCATTTTATTTTCCACGATGAAATGGGTGATTCCTCCTACAATGAGAGAAGATCGTGCTCCTCCCGTGGCTAGGGTTTACCCTGGCCACTGTGATCACTACCAATTGGTGGTGAGAATGATTCACCCTAGCCACTATGAACAATCATGAGAGTGAATGATTCAACCATGGGAGTGAACAACTCAGTGAACCGTAGTCATCGTTAATAGCATCAATACATGGTAGTGACGATGATGGGAAACTCACTCATCCAAACTTATTCAAAGGAATTATTCTCAGTTGAGATCGAAACATTCAAACCACTTGTTAGCACATCAAACCCAACCAAAGGATCTCAGCCCACATAGGATAGACTCGTTAAACCATTAGACTATCCCCCATCTGGAACTTCAGTGCCCAGATCCAAGCAAAAAGCACTTATTCTATTCAAACAATCTTTGATTGTGAAGTTCACGGGCCTATAGCTTAGCATCGAAGGACTATAGAGATGTGAATAGCAAAGCATTGGTTACCTAAGATAAAAGGCCGAGTAAGTATGTTGGATTGTGGTTGTGCGTATTTTGTGTTTTTATTTCAAAACAGAGAGGATAGAAATCTGATTTTTCACTTACTTCATGGGACCTTGAGGAATGTTTTTAGCTTATTGGTGCCTCAATTTCAACCTAGAAAAAGAGATTAGCCCATGTTTGGTTTAGGCTGCCCCATCTTCCATTTTGATACATTAGGATGAAAACACCTTCAAAGCTATTGGGGACAACTCGAGTCGATACAATGACCATGTTGAACCAAAAGAAAACCTATATACCTATGCCCTAATGTGTGTAGAAGTGGACTTGGAGAAGGGCCTTCCAAAGGCACTACAAGTAAATATGGATGCTTGGAGCCACCTACAACAATTAGATTATGAGTAACTCCCCTTTAAGTGCAACTCTTGGCATGTAGGGCAATTTTGCTAAAAAATTCCCAAGGACTCGAGAGGAACAAACTCTCCCTAAGCAGCCTCTGAAACCCTCCTATCAAACGGAGCAAAACCCATTTAGGCTAGTTAATAACAAGTGTAGAAAACAACAAACTAAGTTGTTGCAGCAAACAGAGATAACTTGGAAAGGACCATCTAGGGTGAACATAAACAGCTTTGAAGCCTTTGAAGATTTAGAAGCCATGGAAAAGGAAAGTGAGGAGATGAAGAGGTAGACAACACAGGAAGATCCTGAGGATTAAATAGAACCCACCATCTAGACTCAAGGAGATCAAGACATTGTACTAGAATAAGTAGAAACCCTACAATCCTCAATGGTGGGTGATGAAAAGAGCAATCAACCAACTCCAAAGGCTACTTCGCAAATGGGGAAAGGGCCCTAAGTACCTCCACAAATACACCTCCAAGTAGAAGAGACCCTCAAATCAAAAGCTCGCCCCCTACTCTTAACATCTCTTATATTAGCACAATGAGAAAGAAGGCATCTCAAAGCTGGTCCCCACTTACAAGAGGGCATAAACCCAATCAAGAATGTTGAGAAATAGAAGAAAAATAAAACAAAACATGAGGTACTAGAAGATTGTTTGTTGCTTCTTATTCAAAACTTATGATGTAACTACATCTGAGATATTATACCTATAATGTTATGCCAAGTCGTTTTCTTACTATTTCAATATGTAATGTAGTACACCTAATAGGCCTATGACGACATGAACTAGAAGGCCAGGGATAGGGAATATTTGGAATTTAGATTATATGTTTTTTGTAATAAGCTATGACTAAACTTGAAATTTTGTGTATTACAATGTTGTCCTATTTGGTTGCAACTTTTCTAATATAAAATGTATCTATTACTGTGAAAAAAATGGATTCACACAATGCTTTGTTAGTGTTTGTTTGTAGCATAAAACACGAGAAGAACAATTATTCATCGTTATTTAGGCACTAAAGGAGGATCCTACAAGAAATTAGAACTATGCAATAGTTAAAGTCGTATGATCTTGATCATTATTTTTTTGAAATAAAATAATAAATAAATATTTTTTCTCTTGTGCAAGTCTTTATTTTTGGTATATTTTCCCTACTGGATGATCACATCAATCTATAGATAATGACGTTTGCATCTGCTACTTTTAAGGCATCCCACCATCTAGATAAATCTTCCCTCCTAAGGGTTGTTGTGTGTGATCCGATCATTGCCAAGGTACTAGACGTTAAGCGAAATAGTACATAGAAAGCGATGAATATTGGCCTCCACTAGTCTATCCATCCCTATGTTTGAACATATAGCCTTATTTTTGTAGACGTCTCTGCCATGTGAGATTTCAAGCCTCACATGGTTGTTGATCAAATGATAGAGATCAATGGAAGACAATTAAGACGCTTTAGGTCATCTGGTGCAAAGGATGGCATTGTTTCTAGGCTTGTTTGTTCTCGTGCCCTCAAAAGAAAACAAGCTAATGAAGTGGGGGATACAGGGAATGATTTCCTATTATGTTATTTTGATCCATTAATTTGTTGATTTTGAGGTTGATTATTGCAACTTCTCCAAAATTTTGACATTGTTTTTGTAATCCTAGAGATTTTGACATAGGGTGGGTTTTTGTGGCGTTCAAAGCACCATTGTAGATTTGTTTCGCTTGAAATGTGGCATAATGTATATTTTGTGCTTGTTTTACACTATCTTGTTGCATTTTGAGTCAATTTCATGCATTTGTGTCAGAGTTTGGCTATGGCAGCGAACACAAGGGGCTATGGTGTTTTACGGGATGAATATTTGGTAAAGCTTGAGCAAATATCATTAAATTTCTCAATGGCACAACTATTGGAGATGCCTTTGCTGGTAGGATTGGGGGAAGGCATGTCCATGGATGATCCGAAATGGATCTACATAGTTACCATATGACTTTATTGAAGTTATGGAATGGGAAAGATAAAATTTGAAACCTAGAAGGGTCGGTTTGGGTCATATCCTAAAAACTACACTTACTAAACAAGATGAAATTGTCTTATTATAGGTCAAAAAAGTGGAATTTTGGGGTCTTGGATCTCAGGAATAGTTTCTCTAGAGGTCCTCGTTGCACTATACAGGTCAACAGCTTTCCAATGGTGGTTCATTTTCCTCAAATATAGTCCATATGCGAAAGTTATGCCCTCAACGAGGTAATGATCCAATGATCTAGGTGGATATTGGTGGATACAGGTGGACACCCACCTGTTCCATTGAATCATAATGGTTCCACATATTGGCAGTTTTACTACAACTTTTTAGATCTTGAACTTTCGGTGCATTTTTTGGGCATTTCCCTTGTGTTTTTGTAGTTAACATTGGCCATGTAGTCTACCAAACACATAAAGCATGGATTAAGCTTTGTAATCATCCAAGAAACACCTTAAACAGAGTTTGTATGCCAAATTTGCGCCCCTAGGAAGTTGACGTATCAACTAGCCTCCTTCGGACCCACATTCCTTTTGCCACATCATCTCCTAAGGTTAGGGTTTTGGATCTTTAGGGTTTTTTCCTCTTAGGGCTTCATACTTTATGTTAAAAGGTAGTCTTGACTTCTTGTGATGTCTTCGGATGAATGAGTGTAGCCACACATCTCTCTTCAGAGATAAGCTACCACCATTCTAACTAGTTTGCATTGCTTTGCATGTTACAGTCTTTTTCCATTTAATTCATAATAGAATTTGGGTTTCACTATATTACTATGCTCTTTGCAATATCTATTTTTGTTTCCATTTATATACCTTCATTTTGTTATCTATATAATCTAGATCAATGGTATCGAGGCAATCTACTCTCCATTGTTTTTTTGTGCATGTCCCTGACAAGGTCAACCTATAGGGAGTTGGGCCTCTAACTAATTAAGCTTGGGAAAGACCACTCTCACCAACTTAAGTGGCCTCCCACAGTGGAAGACAAGAGAGATGACAAAGTCGGAGATCCTATCAAGTTGTTGCTTGAGAAATCCCTTACACGACAAAGGAACGAGATGTTGAATAATTTCACCCAAATCCTTCAACAACTACCAACGACGACAGAGACACCTTCAAAAAGCAGTCATTTTGGAGGTGTGACACCCTTCAAGGTACAAGTTAACTTTAACATTCCTTTATTTGAAGGCCAAATAGATGCAGATGCTTTGGAGAAATGGTTAAGTCTGTCAAAGGGCTATTACTCTGTTCAAAAAAAAAATTAACTGTGAAAAGATCACCTTTGCACTCCTTAAGTCCCTTCCCCATGCTAAAGATTGGTGGGACAGTTACTAAGAGAGACATGTCAAAGATGAGCATACAACATTTAGGACATAACCCACTTGGGTAGCTTTTGTCGATGCCCTTAGGGAGGAATTCTACCCTATTGGAAACTATGATGATCGATACATGTGATGGACAACTTTGTGCCCGAAGAGAGACTAGACAGTGTCATAGTACACCAATATCTTCCATACCTTACATTAAAAAATGGGTATCGAAGACTCTAAGTGACACTTGGTTTTGAAGTACCGTAGTGGCCTACATGGGTACATCCAAATAGAGATCAAGTTCTTAGACATCTCCTCGCTAGGAGTTGCTTATCTTAAAATTGAGCAAAAATTTAAGCAAAATAATAAGCAGGAGTTTGGGTCTGCAAATCAACCACATCAAAAGCATGGTAAAGGCGGCCCTAACTCCGAGAACAAAGAATAGAACAAGGATAGCCAACCTCGGATTAATCGGTTCAAGTTGTAGGCAAAGAAGGGTAACATGGAGTTGAAGGACATTGGAAAGTCGTGTGAGTTCCATAAATGTCTCTGGCACAACATTAATGAATGTCACTCAAAGTAGTCATTATTGACCGGGTTGAAAGGCTCAAAGTCGAGCTCTAGTTTAGACTCTGATCCAAAGCCACATAAGGGAAAGAAGATCATCAATGCAGAACCCATTGTCACCATTACTAATACAAATATCCAACCAAAAGAGCCAGAGGATACTAAGGAAGGTGAGCGCCTCTTCCACTTACAATTGTGGGTGAAGGGGACTCTACTATATTTCATTGTTGACAATAGTAGCTAGAAGAACCTGATCTTAGTAAAGGTCATCAAGAGATTGAAGTTATTGATAATTCCACACCCCTATCCATACACCATTGTTTGGTTGAGCCAAGAATGAGACATTCATGTCAATAACAATGTCACCTGCCCTACAACATCAAGCCCTTCAAAGATGAGGCACTATGTGATGTTGCCACACTTGAAGTTTGTGACATTCTTTTAGGACAACCCTATATGTGGAAGCATCATGTTTTTTACAAGTCTAGGCCCTATAGTATCATTATTACTTTGGGAGGTCAGGTCTATAGGCTACCAAAGGTAGCCCCGACTACCGCGATCTCTTTGATCTCAACAAAGGAAGGTAATCTCTCAAACTATTAGATTGGTCATCTTCATGTTTCAATTGGAAGGTGAGTGGAAGATCACTATGATCATCATGGCTTCTGCATAGGGTCTCTCTACACAACAAAAGTAGGTGGACAAGATAGTGGAAGAATACAAAGATAACTTTTCTTTACCTACAGGGGTGCTTATGCACTGTCAGGTAAACCATTCAATTGATTTGATCCCTAGCGCTCCTTTACTAATGACCCAGTATACATATGCTTCCTTCCAGAGAATGAAGAAATCAAACATCATATTCAAGAGCTCATTCAAAAAAGCCACTTTCGATCAAGCTCCTCACATTGTGGGAGCCTAATTGTGTTGGTATAAAAGAAGGATGGGACATGGTGACTTTGTGTTGAATCTTGATTACAAAGTTGTAAACAAAATCATAGTCAAGAATTGATATCCAATTCCCCAAATTGACGTTCTTCTTGATCAGCTCAAGGACACCATGTTTTTTAATAAGATTTATCTGAAGTTATGCAACTACTAAGTACCAATAGAGCAAAGTAAGATATGGAAGACCACCTTCAAGTCTAAAGAAGACCTTTTTGGGTGGTTGATCATGACTTTTGGCTTGACTAATGCTCTAGCAATATTCATGGGAATGGTGGATGATGTCTTGTTACTGTTCACAAATTCTTTTGTGGTCATATATTTGGACGATGTCCCCATCTTCAATAAAACTTGGGCAGAACATTTGCAACACATATAGTAGGTCCTGAGCACCCTATGATAGCATAAGTTATATGCCAATTTGGAGAAATGTTCATCCAACATGCGGTGAATTTAGTGTCTTAGATACATCCTGAATGAACATGGTGTGCATGTGGATCCAAGTCAAATCCAAGTCATTCACGATTGCCCAACCCTGACAACTCTAACAGAGCTCCATAGTTTATTCGGCCTAACCGACTTCTATTATAGGTTTGTGTAGGGGTTTTCTCATATCACTTAATCCCTAAGCCAAGAGAGCAAGGGTGGAACGAATGCCCAGTTCATTCGGGATGAGTCACAACATAAATCATTGGAGGATTTGAAACATCACCTTTGTTTAACACTAGTACTCACTCTACCAAACTTGTAACAACCCTTAAATATTAAGATAAATGCTTAAGACTATGTTATCGATGCAGTCCTTACTTAGCATGGACATCTGGTGGCCTATAACAGCGAGACACTTGCTAATGTAGTTTGCAGGTACCCCACCTATGAAAAGGAGATGTACTCCATTGTGCAGGTCTGTCACCAATGGAAGCATTACACTCTAGGGAAGGAGACAATCATCCACACTAATCACAAGCCCTTGCAGTTCATGCAGACATAGGGAAAGTTACAGAACAACCACCATAAGAAGTAGTATGTGTAATTACAACAATTCCACCTGAACAATAAGTACAATAAGGGCAACACCAATCAAGTTTCAATCTACCTCAATCGACCTCTAGTTGTGGAGCTAACCAGGTTGCTCAACTCATGTGGACACAAGACCTCTAGATGGCCCAATCGTATGACAATGACCTTGAATTTGCTACTACCTATCAGACACTAGGCACAAGTAAACTTGTCTCAAACTTTCATCTTTAGGATGAACTTTTATGCCATCTGGCCCATCTATGTGTTCCTTCAAGAAAGAGTGAGAAGCTAATTTGGGAGGTGCATTAAAATTAGGTGGYAGGGAACTTTGGTGTGGAGAAGATAGTGGCAATGCTATAAAAGTACTTCTATTGTCCAAAGCTCCMATAGGACATTAGAATATATATTAGATCATGGACCGATTRTGGCATCGCCAAACCTACCATCAAGAAGCAAGGGTTGTACACTCCTCTACCTACCCTAGACAARTCCTGAGAATCTGCCTCCATGGGTTACATGTCAAGCTTGCCTTCAACTAAGCATGGCAATGATTGTGTATTTGTGGTTGTTGATCGATTCTCTAAGATGACCATTTTGACATTTTGCAAGAAGAGTATCATACCAAAAGTCATTGCTAAGCTCTTATTCAAGTGTGTTTGGGTTCATTTCAGGCTTCTATGAACCATTATTATAGATAAAGATGACAAATTCCTAAGTACTTTTTGGTCTAGACTGTGGTCAACGATGGACACCAAGCTAACCAAATCAACTTCCTTCCACCCCCAAACCAATGGGCAGATAGAGATAGTCAATAGGATGATTGTGCATACCTTGAGAATGTACAACTCTAAACATCCATGCACATGGGATGAGAGCCTTCCTTATGTTCAAGATAGCTATAATTGAGCACTTCATAGATCTATTGTTCATAACTATTTTCAAGTGTGATTTGAATTCCAACCATTGGCCCTAATTAGTGTGGCTTTGCCCATTGCATCTACATAGGAATAATCCTCCCATGCTCAAATCAAAGTTGATAAAGTAGTCGAATTTGTTGAATGAATCCACCACATCCAACAATAAGTTCATGATATTTTTGCAAAAAGCCAATACCAAGTATAAGCAATGCCACGATCAACATCGGGTTCTACACAAGTTTTAGGTGGGAGATAAGGTATGGTTGCATTTGCAAAAAGAGTGCCTCATAGGACCCTATCAGAGGCTCTACCTACTCTGATATAGGCCTTACACCATCATCAAGGCAATGAGTGAGAATGCTTTTGAATTAAGTATCCCCCCTTTCCCTGACTTTCACCTTGTTTTTAATGTAGAGCTACTTCGACCATATTTTCCACCTCTCTTGGACACCTTGGAAGTGGTCAAGCACATGGCCCCTACAGAACTCAATATTGACTACATTGAGTAGGCTATAGTTGATCGAATCATGGACACCAAGACAAAGGGCACATGCTAGCAAAACATCCAACCATATTAGGTCGACAAAGCAGGGAAACTCCTTCCCTAGGGAATGTGGCTCACCAGGTATTATATTTAACAAAAAAATTCCCCTTTGATGGAGGAACTTAATGCAATTGGGACAATTGCTTTCTAAGGGGGGACGACTGATCTAGGTGAATATTGGTGGCCATCCACATGTTTCACTGATTAATAATGGTTCCACATCTTAGCAATTCTACTACATTTTTTAGGACATGAACTTCTAACATGTTTTTTGGGCATTTCCCTTTGGCAATTGACATAGTCCACACCTCATGTGTTATGCCAAACACATAGAACATGGATTAAGCTTTGCAACAATCCAAGAAATGGCCTAAATGGAGTTTGTAAAATAGATGCACCCCTAAGAAGTTGACGTATCAACTAGCCTCCTCAAGGCCCACATTCCTTTTGCCACATCATCTCCTAGGGTTGGGGTTTTGGATCTTTACAGTTTTTGCATATTAGGACTTTATGTTAAAAGGTGGTCTTGGCCTCTTGTAATGTCTTCTTGCAAATGAGCGTAGTGGACACATCTCTCTTATAGAGATAAGTTGTCATCATTCTAACTAGTTTGTATTGCTCTTCATTTTACAATGTTTTTCTATTTCATTCATTAAAATAATTTTGGTTTCATAGTATTACCGTGCTCTTTGCAATATCCCTGTGTGTTTCCATTTATATTTCTACCTTTACTTTGTTCTATATATAATCCAGATCATCCAATTATACCATGCAGGGCCATGTGGCAACGATGTCAACTCACCATGATTCACCCTTAAGGACGTAATAATATATGGGAAACCATCAAAGACTTCTACAAGTGTCATGAAGTTTCCAATAGGGTTATGAAACCCTAAACCTAATCCTAATTCTAACTATCAAAAACCTAGAAAATGGGGGGAATGTGTTCACTAAATTTTGTCATTTTTGTTGTTCCATAGTTTGAGCACTAAGTATGGAGGAGACATTAGCAGAGCAGAGTGAGATAAGTGATCAACAGAGGATTGTAGTAAGCCATAGTTTCTCATAGCTTCACAACAAGCTTGGAGCTCTTTGTAATCTATAATGTAATCCCCTTTTATAAAAGACAAAATTCACAATCCTTCATATCTCGTTGGTGTTTTCCTACATCGGGTTTCCCAAGATAATTTTTGTGTTCCATTGTGTGTGTTTACTATTGTACTTACATTTTATGTCACGTTCTTCAAAGAACTCAAATAATGTGTTTTTATTTATGTTAAATAATTGAAAATTGCATAAATAATAGTATTGTAGTTGAGCATAAACTCGAAGTAATGGCAATTAGTTTCAACTCTATGTTGGCAAACATACCTTTGAAATATCCAATGTTTACATATTAGTGGATGGGGAGGTGGTGGTCTTGGCGGGAGAGGTGGTGGAGGAGGAAGAGAGAAAGAGGTCGACACATGGAAAATCAAAACAATGATTTGTTAAGTTAATTAGTGCAAAGAATAATAGACGATAGATTATTGTGGGATGTTGGAAGAGCTTTTTTCCTCTACTAGGTTTTCGAGTTAATGCCCCAAAGATTGTGATCTTTGGCCGTGAGTAGTACATTCATACTACCCTTTCATCTATGAGGCTCGAAGCCTTTTTGACATAAGGTGAAGCACAATGGCCTCACCTAAACTTTCTATGATAATCGATGGTGGCAAGTCTAGATCAACAATAGGTGATGGCATCTTAGAATCCTTGATAGTTTGTCTCGAAGGTGCACCACCAGGTGATTACTCTCTTCATGATTCTTTGATCTTGAGTATCTTAGTATTTGCCACAAGTTTCAGGAGAGTTACATTATTAGCTATTTTGTTGGGAGGGTACTCGCTTAAGCAATTATTTGACAATAGGTCCATGAGGTTTGGGAGCCCAATGGGTGTTATTACACACACACGGGAGCCTGACCAAGAGATTTTTCCCATTCTAGTGTGACAACCCTTCTCATGTGAAGGAGATTTTAAATCAAGGCCCCTAAATAATCAAGTATACATCGGTGGTCCTTAACCGTTAGTCTCGTGACTTCTTGATTGACAAAGTAATGTAGTTAACATGCTTGATTTGGGTAGACTTCCTCGACCTTCCCATGCAATTTTGGCCATCCCTATGGCAAATTGCCAGCACTTTGGGGGAGTTTATATGTGAATAACTTGAAGTGCTTTTCAACACTTAACCTCAATGTCATGTATTTTTGTGGGTTATTAATCTATCCCGAGCCCTGAAGGAATGTGTGCACATTTGGATTGGTGGCTTGGTGCATTACTATCCAACTTGCTATGTAAATATGCCCAATCTTCATTTCCACTACTAGATTCCCTACCATTGCATTCGAGATTGTCCACTAATAGCCCCAATTGAAATTGAAACAATGTTGCCCTCCAACGGCCCCTCCCACTCCCAAAGTTTTGCAGGCATCCAAGGTAGGTAAAAGGGGTATGAACATAAGTTATGCATAAGGGGAAGAGTGGAAATGTCGCCAATTCACCGCATGCAAAACACCCAACTTAAAAGCATCTAGCCTCCAAGACCTTCTCCATATCCAACACTAGTAAATGTGCCTCCAAGACCTCCTCTAGCTCCATGCATCTACATGGTGGTAGCTGGCAAACCCACTCCCTGCCACCACATCTAGAATCCTAAGAGATTGTTTCCTTCTCTAAGTATGGTGTCACCAAAACGTCGAAGCAAGCCACCCATGATGATTTTAGGAACAACACAATGACCTTTGACAATTCCTTTGACGGTCTTCATGCTCTGAAGACAACAAGGCAAAGATGCATGATGTTATTGGTTTTTAACAAAAGTGACCTCTTGGAATCTTTGAGGCCTTGAAAACCCTAGCAATAAGCACACTATCCCCTAGTTGTTGACTTCTTTGGTTGGGATAGATTTTCTTTATTCACAACAAGTCAAAATTGTGGGTTTTAAGCTCTGTACTACCCTGTTAGTGATTTGGCTATGGGTTAGAGTTTTTTAATTCAAATCGTACTAATGGGAAAGGGGGGATGTAATCCTTATCTATCCCAAGTTGTCCAATGTTAATGTTAAGTGGGGTACAAACCCCTTCTCGAGACTTGTGTGGATTCTTCTTAACCTAGACGACCGACTTTGAGGGCTAGCCAATGTTTATACCTCCAATGATGTCAGTGAGCATGCAACATTTCAGCATTGGATGACTAATGACCTCCACGATGCCCCCTAGCTTATTTGTGGGGATTTTAATATGGTGCCACAAGGACAAAGAAGGGGCACTCCCTATACCCCTACTAGTTAGAGAGAAAGGGACATGACGGGTGCTCAAGGCTCGACATGGGCTCTATGACCCTAACGATAACCAAAGACAAGACTCCATTGAAATCTAGTTTACATGGACTAATTTTCACAAAGGCGCCAAGAGAATTTACGAGCTGCTAGAGAAATCCCTATTGTTAGAGAAAAATTCCTTTTTTGACCCATGCGAGGTCGACTAGTCCATGTGAACAACACTGCCACTCTCTTTGACCATCAACCCATTTGTTTTTTTATCTCTTGGGGGGCTAAATGTGTGAGGTTGCCCGTAACCCATTATATTCTAAATGTTTTCCACTTGCAAAACCTAGGTTGCTTGGCTTGCATTCAAGCAACATGGAACTCATTCCCCGACCATGTGGGGACACTGGTTGGGTTACCTAGTGGGTTGATGTTATTTCCTACATTGTGTCTTTTATGTGCATGTATCGACACCAAATAGCCAAAATATGGTGCAGTTGTAACTAGTTACTACTCCATGAGCTTGATGGCCTCGTGAGAGACTTGCAATGGGCTCCATATGATGAAGATAAGGAGGCTCGAGCTACAAAGCTACATCCCTTGTTTTCAGTAGATGATATCCATAGTGCTAGAGGTGCTCAATTGCATACTATATTGCACTGGATAAAAGTGGGTGACATAGGTCCTACCAAAGCATTCTTCAAAGCCTTGCCTACTAAGAAAGATGGGGAATCCACTTCTGCCCTAAAGAAAACCAAGGGTCACTTGACCAACTAGAGAGACATTAAGCATGAATTTGTGGAACATTAAGACGGTGTTTCAATCCCAAGGGATGTCAATGGAATGACAAGAAGCTATCCAAAAATGCTTTCACATTGTCCCTCACAAGCTCTCAAACAAGCAAAGGAGAGTTTGTGAGGCAACCTTATCACTAAATGAGCTAACTATGGCTCTTCATGAAATGGTTGATGATGAGGCCCTTGGCTTAGATGGATTTCCCTGAGTTATACAAGGCTACCTAGGAGTTTGTTGGGCCAAACCTTTTGCAAGTTTACAAGGAAGCTCTCTACAATTGGACCATGGGGACATGCATTAATCAAGGCCTTATTCACTTCATTCCTAAAGTAGGAACCTAGAGGTTATCACAGAATGGTACCCTATTACATTGCTCAATACTTCCTACAAAATCTTAGCCAAAGCCCTGGCCTTGATGCTAAAGAATCTACTTCCCAAGATTGTTAGGCATGGCCAAATTGGCTTTATCAAGTGTCAGTACATTCTCAATATTGTCATTGCAATCTAGGAAGGAATGGAATGGGCTTGAACTTCAAGGCTATATGGCTTTCTCATCAAAATTAACTTTTAGAAAGCTTATGACTAAGTTGAGTATCCTTTCATCTTGGACATGCTCAAGGCCAAAATGTTTGGGCCATCTTCATCACCTGTGTTGAAATCCTCTTTGTGGATGCTTCAATGTGCCTTTATATCAATCATCGCAAATCAAAGTGTTTTGAGATATTTCTCACAAGAGTGAGAAAAAACACCGCTTTGCTATAGGTAGGCTGCAACACTATAGACAGACAAATGTGAATTTGATGCGTATCATTGTTTAACAAATGGTCTCCAATCTTAACGCTAGTCAATGGGGTTGTTGTAATTCAACGGGGAAGAATGATGCATGTCAGACCACCCCCCAAGGCTCATTTCGCTCGGAGACACAAAGAAGCAATTGGGGATGGGACCAGGTGCTAAGCCTGGGTGATTTTGGTAAGGCTCATAATGGCAACAATGAATACACATTCATAAAACTATCAATTGTATATATTGGAAAACATGCTGATACAACCTACAAATTGAAAATTCAACGGACTAACCTGTGCAGAAATCTCTTCGGCCGCGAATTGTTTGCCAATGGCAGGGCAATCGAGCTTGACATTACCATTGTCGTCACGGACAACACGATAGGAGACCTGCTTGGACTCCTCGGACACCTCTGACATCTTTCTCCCAATGAACCTCTTAACGGAGAAAAAGGTGTTCTCGGGGTTTACCACGGCCTGCCGCTTCGCAATTTGCCCGACAAGACGGTCACCGTTCTTGGAGTAAGCAACCACAGAGGGAGTCGTTCGCTGGCCCTCTGAATTAGTGATGATGGTGGGCTTCCCTCCTTCCATGGCCGCCACGGCCGAATTCGTGGTTCCCAGATCGATTCCCACAACCTTCTCGCAGACGACCCTAAGAGGCCCCGCGGCCCGCCTTCTGGATTGCTGCGGCTGCTTGCTCCGCAGGCTGCCAAATCCACCATTGAAGACGGGATTTTTGCCCAGACCGAGACCGAAGAAGGCGCTATTTCGATTCCCACGGCTGGGTTTTCTGGAAGATCTGGTGTGAGTATTAGGTATGCCAGCTGCGAACAAATGAACATGAGCCGCAGCCGCCATAGATGAAATCTCTGAACTGAAACCCTTGAGGAAGAGATTGAATACGGATAAATTGTGAGGATTAGGATTTTGAGGGTTTTTCCTATAATCGATCTAGTGAGAAAAAAAAGACCCAAGCCCTTGGAGACAGAAATGAAATGAAACAAGAGAAGATGCAGAGCAGCAAGTCCCTGCCGTTGCTTGAAGCTTGCAGTTTTTTGGCATTGTAATCCAAGAAGATGTCTATACAACTACAAAGAGGCCGGCAAACCTAGGGCAGTCCATGGACCTGGTAGGTGTTTGCTCGAGTTGGTTCCTGTGCTTGCCTGGGATGGGAGCCGGACGTTCAACACCTATCCTCTTTTAACAACCGATTGCTCAGTCACGTGCTACGAAATCCTTCAAAGTTTCTTTTGGTATATGAAACTCTAAATTTAAATTCCCTTAAAATGTATGAATCATAATTAACTTTAATTTTTATTCAATTCATTTTTAATCTTATCAAAACAAGAATACAACTCAAAATTTAAAACCATAATTAACTTTTCAATTATTTATTGTTCAAATAACAACCGTTATGCCCGGAAACTATGAGTAAGCACTTGGTTCAATAAACTTCAAACAAGGGTTGTATGGCAGCGTAGTCCATGCTAGGTTGGAATGGGAATAAATACATTTTATGGCCGCACCGAGGGAGAAATAGAAGCCCGAAGCAGCGGATACGTGGGAAGCAGCATGAAGTACAGGTGGTATCCATGCAGAAAATTATTCGTGCGATTGTGTGACACGCCAGCCATAAGACATGGGGTGGTACATGACCCGGGGAGAATGTCACTACGGAAGTAAGGTCAGAGTCCCGATACTTGAATTAGTTAATCATCATATTATATTAATATGAGGTTAACAAGTAATTAGTGAGAAAGTGACTTCGTCAGAGCATTTTATTCTATGGATCATTTGAATCATCTGTCTCTATATGTGTTGTGATAAATAAAGTTATATGTCATGGACCAGAAATATATATATAGATATATATATATATATTAAATGTGTCTAGTGTCGAAGTAGTTTTTCCTATACATTTGCAGAAATTAACTATTCAAAGTAGTTAATTTCTCTCCAGAAAGAGGGCATCTTTGTATAGCACCAACTCGGCATTTCGGTATAGTGCCAACTGATAATTTGGCAAAGGTTAAAAAAAATCGAAGGTTTCTATTTATGCAGATATTCTTGCACATTGATCTGTTAGCACTGAAACGACAACCTAACAAGGATCTCAATCCTACTGTGTTTTTTATAGATGTGATACTCTTGTTTAAGTTTTTCCTGGGGCGTGTATAGTTCAAATATGGGACTTAGAAAATTTTCGTCGTAATGGCTTGAAGCAATAAAAAAGGATAGTAGTATTTATTTTATTTTATTTTTTGTGTGTTTTTTTGTTTTGAAATAAAGGTTATTGGAAAAAAGGACTAGGAATCACACACATTAAACATTTAAACTTAATAAACACAATTTCCTGACATCCAGCATAGTTGAAGATAAAAATTTCTTAACACATAAAAAATAAAAGAAGATGATCGATATGCGTAAAGAGAACTAATTTAGCATTCTGAAAACAGGGTCAGAAGGCACCGTCGAGATTGTTCCCGAAGTAGTTTTCTTTAAAATTTATCATAAATTAATAATGTTTGTTACATATTTCTGAAAATTTAAATGTGTTTGTCATATAGATTGGGATTGGGACTGCCGCGAACAATAAAGGAAATAAGTACAAGAAATAGGACTGTAGAAAGAAAAAGTGGGCGATGGTAGAGAGGAGGACCTAAAAAGAAGAAATTGGAAGTTATCAGTCTTTGGTTAGAGATTTCTATTCAAAGAGATGGAATAACTGGATTGATAAAGAAAGCAAGATGTGATCAGTATAGACTTACTATGATGGTATCTATTTCTCCCTTTGCTATTACTTGCTAATGCCTTTTTATTGCTCTCGTTGATGGCCACTGGAATCGTGCCAACCGATTGTTGCCATTCGTCGGTGAGCTTGTCGATTCCCCTTTGGAGACATTCTTCAATGTAGCTTCTCATGGGGGCCACATTGATCTCATCCCGAATTTTTATGTTGAAAAGCTCGTTTTCTAATTTCGATAGAAATACTATGCAGAGCCTGTTCAATTTCTTCATTATGTGCCGAATAGTCCACTAGCCCGTTGTCCACGTCATCTTGACTATATTCAAGGATGTCGTAAAAAAATTCTAAAGACAACCCCTTTAAAATATCAACTTGTTCATCGAATGCTTGCTTGATTAAGGACAAGGACTTGAGGATTAAGTTTGGGTCTTGAACCTCGTTGGTAATTTCGGCTAAGTCTATTTCGGCCAGGTTTATGAATAATTCTTCTTTCTCTGATATGGCTTGTTCACATGAATCGACAATGAGATGTAGGTTCTTAACTTTCTCTTTCCAGCATGCTTTTAATTGTTTGATCTGGTTTGGGGAGGGGAGAACTTCTTGTCTTCTTTTCAGATCTGACATGTTGGTGACATGGTTGCCAAAAGGGATCATCGTCTCTAGATAGAAACGTTCTTCATTTTTTAAATCCGTCTGCAAATGTTCACGCAAAGCATGTGCCTCGTTCCAAGGGAAGCTATATTTTGTGATGTTTCCCAAGCTTTAGTAACTAGCTCCATTCTTTTCTTGATATTCTTCTCCACATAGCCTCTACAGGATGTGAGGAGGTTGCATGATCCTTTTAACTTGGCTGCAGGGGTGGCAACCACGGTTTTTGCTAAAGGACTGGCAAACAATGGGGTAGGAATCAAAGCTTCCTCAAATTCCTTGATTCGGTCGTTCAATATGGCATGCTTCACTTCAATTCCTCCAATGGAATCATTGAGAGCATCTTTGGTTGCTCGGTGAAGTCAGGAGATGTAATGTCCATTTCCAAATAGGAGCTCCAGAAGAGGAGGTTTAATGGTCTAAACCACCCCGTTAGACTATAGCCAGGGCCAAAGAGGGGTAAACATGGTTACTAGAGGTCACTCCAGTCACAGGTGTTATATTCGGAAAGTGACATTGAGCTAAAAAGGGTTAAAAGCACTTTTAAGTCATTATGAGCTAAAAATAGAAGTCAACAGTGAATTAGGGTTTCAGCAGTGATTTGGGGTTTTGGAAGTCAACATCAAATTAGGGTTTCAGCATGATTTAGGGTTTTGGAAAGCTATAAAAGAAGGGTCAGCGACCCAATTCATGATTATGCAGATTATGACTTGTCATTGAGGAGAAGAAGCGCATCTCAGGAGAGATAGTTCAATGTATTCCAGAAGGAAGACAGCAGTTGGTTGATTTCGGTGTTGAAAGACACACCCTAGTCACCGGGAAGATCATCCAGGTCTTCCATCATTCTTCATTGATTTCGCAGTGCTCCCATATTCTGGGTATTATCTTTTAGTTGCTTATTTGTATTCTGGCTAAGATCTTTTTGTCTTTTGATCTAGCCGAGTGTTGTTATTTTATTCAGTCGCAGTTGCTTATTTATATTCCGGCTAAGATCCTTTGTATGTTGATCTAGTCGAGTATTGTCAGTTATTCAGTCGTATTCGGCCATTTTGTAATCCACAGAGATATCATAATATAAACTTTACAGTCCTTTGTCGCGTTTATTATTTGTATGATCATTTATATGATGTAAACCTTTGATCCCACACACACATTAGCAGTGTTTCCTAGACTAGCCAAGTCAGGAACATTACAGTGGTATCAAAACTTTAGTCCTGCCAGCCTGTGACTAAAGACAATGAGTGCAGCAGAAGACCCAGAGGGTCATGAACACGTAGGTGACGAATATGTCACTTACAACAGGCATCAGGAAAGAAGGCATAAGCCTGATTTTCCCCCTTTTCCTCCTAGCTCAGAGAAAGAGGAAGAGGCACACAGAGAAGCAGAGAAAAGGGCAGAGCATGAGGTTGAGCGCGAGGTAGAGAGGATGCTAGGAGACATATATGAGCGACCAGAGGGCAGTGGCAAGACCCCCGTAGATCTAGAGGCAGCTTTCATGCAGGTTATCAACGATATGTTAGCTAGTCAACAAACCATGTCTTAGTCCTTGGCACAGGTGGTTGATAGATTGGCTAGAGTGGGCACCCCAGATACACAAGTCCCGCATGCAGCACAGGGGAACTCAGGAGCAGGCAGTAGACCCCAGTCACCCTCTCGCACATACACCTCTGCGAGTAGGATTCCCAGACCCTTGTTTCCCAATTTCCATAGGGCACCCCCATTAGCAGGACCGCCACCGATAGCACAGAGGCCACCCACTCATGCTGACGACATTGCAAAGTATAGGAGGGAGTACGCAACATTGGGTCGTGACTTCCATCAAGACATGACCTTAGTCAAGTACTGTGGACTCAGACTCAAGAACCGCCCCAGAGAGTCGCAGAGGGGAGGACCACAAAAGTAGCAGGGGCATAACCTCGATTTCATCCAAAAAGTTGGGAAACTCACCATCCCTTCTTTCGACAGATCATCCAAATACACCACCAGAGCTTGGGTACAGAAGCTAGACACGTATTACAAGCTCAACCAAATGACCGAGACAGAGGCCATCAGTTTTGCGACCTTACACTTGGAGGGTGAGGCACACGAGTGGCGGTATCATGGACTGGTGACATTGGGTCACAGTCGCATCACCTCCTATAGGGAGTTTACAGATAGGCTCATGGACAGGTTTGACAGGAAGGATCCCGAGATACACTTCAGGGATCTAGCCCAGTTGAGACAAACTAGCACAGCAGAGGCGTTCATCACAGAGTTTCAGCAGGTAGCTGTGGCAGTGACAGATATATCAGAACCCAAGTTGATCATGCTATTCACAGAAGGACTCACAGAGCCTTTGAGAGGATGGGTGAAGGCATACGGGCCTCCCACTTTGCAAGATGCCATCCTTCGCACTCGAGATCTGGCAGACTCAGTGCCAAAGACTAAAACTTTATCCAAACCATTTGTGCCCCAGAGGGATCGAGACAGGAAGCAATTCCAGAGAGAATGGAAGGGCAAGGAGAAGTTGGATGATGAGACTAGGCAAGAGCTTATGAGGAAGAAGCTTTGCTTCAGCTGCAGAGATCCTTGGGTCCCGGGCCACATGTGCATGGGCAAGGGAGAGATTCATTATATTGAGGTAGCAACAGACAATGTGGACAATGAGGAGGAGGAGTAGGACAGTGGATCCACTAGTTCAGAGGAGGAGTCAACACCAACAGAGGAGCAGCTTCCCCGTAGACCACCGACACCAGCAGGAGCCCATCCTCCAGTAGTCCCACAACCGCCAGAACAGGCTAACAGGAGGAAACCAACAAAGAGAGGTGTCATAACGACTATTTCTGGTGTTCCCAGGTATGATACCCTCTGTATCAGAGGGATTATCCAGGGGCAACAGGCAATCGCCCTAATAGATGGTGGGGCCACCCACAACTTCATCGACACTTCACTAGTATTGAGATGGGCACTTCAGATAGATGAGTTTGAGGGGTTTGATGTTGCGGTAGCAGATGGCCACACAGTCGAGTGTCTAGACAGAGTTCCAAACTTAGAGATGAAGTTAGGCAACTATGCAATGAGAGACACATTTTATGTGGTTGACCTATCGGACACAGATGTGGTGTTAGGAGTTCAGTGGATGATTACCTTGGGAAAAATCACTACCAACTACCAAACCTTGGAAATGGGATTCAGAGATCAGGATGGGAAGAAGGTTGTTCTAAGAGGTATGTCGAYAGGAGCACCCARGACAGTTTCAGCCAAGAGGATGGAGAGGATATTTAGACATGGGGAGGTGACATATGCCGCAGAATGCTTGATCACTACTCAGAAGGATTCAGAAGGTCGACAACAATACCACACAGAGATCAAGAATTTATTGGGACGACATCAGTAGGTCTTTGAGGCAATTCCACCAGGGAGACCACTTGGCAGGTGGTTTGAGCACACCATTGAGTTGGAGGAGGGGGCCAAACCTATGATCACCCCCCCTATTGTCATCCTAGGAGGTTCAAGGATGAGATAGAGAAGGAAATCAAGGAATTGTTGGCGATGTGACACATCAGACCGAGCAACAACCCATTTGCTTCTTCAGTTGTCTTAGTTCTGAGGAAGGATGGCACCATGAGGATGTGCATTGATTACCGAGCCATGAACAAGAAAACCATCACGAACCGGTACCCTATCCCACGCATTGACGAGTTGATGGATGAACTGCATGGGGCATTTTTCTTCTCAAAAATTGATCTACACTCTGGATATCATCAGATCAGCATCCGAGAGCAAGACATAGAGAAGATGACATTTCGATGTCATTTTGGACACTTTGAGTTCCTGGTTATGCCATTTGGGCTAACCAATGCACCCGCTACATTCCAGTCTTGCATGAACCATATATTAAGGGATCAGTTAAGGAAATCAGTCTTGGTTTTCTTCGACGACATCTTGATCTATAGATGGTCATGGCAAGAGCATATGAGGAACCTGGATGAGGTATTAAGCATCATGGAGGCACAGTCATTATATGCCAAAGAGTCCAAGTGCAAGTTCAGTATGACAGAGTTGCTTTACTTAGGCCACATCATCAGTGCACAGGGGGTACAGGTGCACCAAGAGAAGATCGGGGCCATTCTGGATTGGCCAACGCCTAAGAACGTGATAGAATTAAGGAGCTTCTTCGGGCTGTGCAGCTATTACAGGCGCTTCGTCCGAGGTTTTTCTCAGCTTGGAGCACCGCTGACAGATCTTACCAAGCATGGGGCCTTCATGTGGACCAAGAAATCACAGGAAGCCTTTGATTACATGAAGGAAGTCATGGGCACTTGTCCAGTGTTGGCACTACCAGACTTCACCTTGCCATTTGTACTAGAGTGTGACGCATCCGGCAAAGGGATCGGTGCAGTTTTGATGCAGGGAGGACACCCCATTGTATTCGAGAGCCGGAAGCTTAGTCAACCTGAGAGGTTGTACTCCATTTATGACAAGGAAATGTTGGCAATAATGCATGCCTTGACCAAGTTCAGACAATATTTGATGGGCAACAAATTCGTGGTCAAGATCGATCACAACAATTTGAAGTATTTCCTTGAGCAGAAGGACCTCAGTGAGCGCCAACAGAAATGGGTGACGAAGGTACAGGCATTTGACTTTGACATAGAGTATGTCAAGGGGAAGAAGAACATTGTGGCCGATGCACTATCGAGGAGACCTGCGACATGTTCTTTGATGGAGATTTCAGCAGATTGGAAATCCCACTTGTTAGTGGAATATTCCAAGAACAAGTTCGCGTGTGAGGTGATGGATGGGCAAATACAGGATGACCGATATAGGGTCATTAACAATGTCATATTTTACAAGGATAGAGTCTACTTGGTGCCAGATTCAGGGCTTAAGAAGAAGATCCTCACCGCAGTTCATGATTCACCTCTAGCAGGCCATTAGGGGTTTTTCAAAACCTACAAACAGAT
>ML784053.1:168494-179496 GCA_009831015.1 Picea engelmannii | reverse complement strand
GAAGGACCTGGCAATTTCTCTGGTGGACGTAGCCCACACTGGGTGAACCACGTAAATCTGTGTCTCTCTTGTATTGTGTGTCTTCTATGTTTTGTTTCTGCATTTGTTTTATTTTATTGCTTCGTGGTCCTGTTTTTCTAACAGGAAGGGCCTCAAACAAGACGTTATGAGACACGTCAGTGAGTGTGTGACTTGCCAGCAAAACAAGTCATAGCATGCTCTTCCAATAGGGCTACTTCAACCACTCCCCATTCCAGAGCAGAAATGGGAGAGTATATCTATGGACTTCATCACCGGTCTACCCAAGGTCCAGGGTAAGGACTGTATCTATGTAGTGGTCGACAGATTGGCCAAGTTTGCTCACTTCTACGCCATACTGACAGAGTACAACGCAGTTCAGGTAGCCGAGCTTTTCTTCAGGGAGGTCTTCAGACTTCGTGGGTTGCTGAAGAACATCGTCAGTGACAGGGACAATCAGTTCATAATGACATTTTGGAGAGAGTTGTTTCGGTTGGTGGGGACAGAGTTGACACCTAGCACCAACTATCACCCTCAGACGGATGGGCAAACCGAGATTGTCAACAAGTGGGTTGAAGGGTATTTGAGGAACTATGTAGGAGGACAACAAAGAACGTGGGTAAAGTGGTTACATTTAGCAGAACATTGCTACAACACCACCTTCCACATGTCCATTGGTATGACACCTTTCCAAGCATTGTCCGGATATGATGCTCCCACTTTGGTAGACTTGGTCTTCGAGGAGAGCAGAGCTCCCAAGGCCAAGGATTGGATCATAGAGAGTCAGGAGATTCTCAAGTTGCTGAAAGACAACCTACAGATGGTGCAAAACCGACAGAAGATAAGTGCGAACAGGCGCAGGATAGAGCGCAGCTTTGAGGTTGGAGATTTGGTTTTCTTGAGACTCGAACCCTACAGATAGTCATCTCTAAAGAAGAGTGGGGTAGAGAAGCTCAAGCCCGGATTTTATGGTCCTTACAGGATCATGCACCAAGTAGGCGAGGTTGCTTACGAGCTAGAGCTTCCAGAGGGGAGAAAGATTCATAACGTGTTCCACGTGTCTTACCAAAAAAAGGCAATGGGACAATTCATTAACACATCAGAGGAGCTTCCCCCGTTGGAAGAGGAGGTACAGTTGGAGTTAGTTCTGGAGGAGGTTTTGGAGTTTTGGGAGAGGAAACTAAGGAGTGGGGTCATCAGAGAGTGTTTTATCAGATGGAGAGGGCTTCTAGTAGAGGACGCTACTTGGGAGAGCAAGCAGGTGTTGCAACACCCTGGACTGGTATTGCTTGAGGACAAGCAATTTCGGGAAGGGAGGACTGTAATGTCCCTTTCCAAATAGGAACTCTAGAAGAGGAGGCTTAATGGTCTAAACCACCCCATTAGACTATAGCCAGGGCCAAAGAGGGGTAAACAGGGTTACTAGAGGTCACTCTAGTCACAAGTGTTATATTCAGAAAGTGACATTGAACTAAAGGGTTAAAAGCGCTTTTAAGTCATTATGAGCTAAAAATAGAAGTCAACTGTGAATTAAGGTTTCAACGGTGATTTAGGGTTTTGGAAGTCAACAACGAATTAGGGTTTCAGCATGATTTAGGGTTTTGGAAAGCTATAAAAGAAGGGCCAGCGACCTAATTCATGATTATGCAGATTATGACTTGTCATTGAGGAGAAGAGGCGCATCTCAGGAGAGATAGTTCAGTGTATTCTAGGAGGAAGACACCAGTTGGTTGATTTCAGTGTTGAAAGACACACCCTAGTCACCAGGACGATCATCCAAGTCTTCCATCATTCTTCATTGATTCTGTAGTGCTCCCATATTCAGGGTATTATCTTTTAGTTGCTTATTTGTATTCCGGCTAAGATCCTTTTGTCTTTTGATCTAGCCGAGTGTTGTTATTTTTTTCAGTCGCAGTTACTTATTTATATTTCAGCTAAGATCCTTTGTATGTTGATCTAGTCGATTATTGTTAGTTATTCAGTCGCATTCAGCGATTTTGTAATCCACAGAGATATCATAATACAAACTTTGCAGTCTTTTTTCGCATTTATTATTTGTATGATCATTTATATGTTGTAAACCTTTGATCCTACACACACATTAGTAGTGTTTCTTAGACTAGCCAAGTCAGGAACATTACAGGAGATTTGGGATGGTTGGATGTTCCTAAGGTTAATCTTTGAACGAGGTTTTCCTTTCTTATTTCTTACATCTCTCTTTTAAATAATTAAATTTTTAGATTGGCAATAAAAAACAACGCTCTAGAATACAAAGGATTCATCTTCGTAAAAAATGTTGGTCTCAGTTATTTCCATTATGGAACTATGGTGCATCGCGTCTGCGGACCGATCAACGTTGCAGAATACGTTATCTAGAGCAGTCTCAAGTTCCATGTCCTCACTTTCTATTTCGGGCTCTTTCGCTTGCCCTACAATGTTTTTTCTCTTCCTCGTCACGGGAAGCTTATGAGAACTATCAATTTTTTCGCAAGGAGGGTTCTTATCTCCTCCTCCATTTGAAGAATTTTGGGTTGCTTTCTTACTGGGGTGGGTCATTGGAGTGATGCTCTGTGATGTCATGCTCTTGGGAGTGCTAGACGGGGATTGGACACTCTTCTCACCGGAGCCTTTCCCCTGTTGTTTGTACAATTCAGTTTTGCTTTACAAAGTCTCTACATCGCCATCGTCAGGAGCAGGAGTGTTGTCATCATTGTCTTTGTCTTCGTTCATGCGTGTATGGATAAAAGAGATGCTAAAGCCAACTGTTGGTAAATGTTCTAGAAAAATCACACTAGGGTCGAACCCTCTTAGCCTTTCAACATATCTTAGGTTCAAGTTGTTGAAATGGCCTGCGAATTCATCAATCTTGCTGACTTTCCTGAACACAAAGTCCCTGACTTTGCAGGGCAGAGGAATGAACTGTTTTTTTCTCTTATGATGGAAAAAATGCAACCGATAGTTGTATTGCCTTGTTATTTCTATAACAAACATCTTGTCTGTGATGTGACATGGAAGGAAAGCAAGATTTTCCTTGGAGCCAAAAATCATTATTACACTGTAATTTTCCATTTGTTCAAGTGTCCCCTTCCTATCCAAAAACTTGGTTGCCTAGCCAAACATCCAGGGTGCATCCTTTCCTAACAATAAATCTTTGAAAACCGAGACAAAGCCATTAAAAACCTCATAAAAACAATGGGAGGTCTTATGCCTCCACAAGGCTTGGTACCATAAGGTTACTGGGTCGAATTCATAGTTTACCTTCTTGGACAGAGACAGTTTTGGAAACGGACAACAATGCGCTATCACAAAAACCAAGTAGGATGACATATAAAATTTATTCTCTTCTTTGAATCGTGGCAATTCATAACAGATTTCAATGGAAATTAACTTCCCCCAATCAAAAATGGATTGATCCTTGACTGTGAAATACAAAATATAAAGAACCATGTGGGAAATGCTTGTTGTGGACTCATGTCTCGTTATTCTTGTAAACAACCAGGCAATTTTCCGGAATGGATTTCTCAAAGAACTAACCTGCAACTTTGTGATATCTTCAGGAACTGATGTCGGGTCTTCCAGGAACTCGGGTAAGAGGTCGAACCCATTATCATGTTTTTTTAGGAATTGCTTGCAGTCTTGTCCTATGAAGGTCAATGTTGACTCCGACAATCTTAACATCTTGCGGAAGACCTGAGGTGACAAAGAAACACGAGAATGGTTGCGCAGTGGAATAATTCTTTGGCTTGAAATATATTTTTCGGCGCACCAAGAGACCACCTCCTTATGGTCAAAAACTTCAGGGACATAGCCTGTACGAGCAATTCTAGAGGTTCAAATTACTTCATTCTAGGCGGAATGGAATGAATAGTAAGAGTATGCCCTGGACCACTGGAAGTTTTGGTCCTCACGCCCGAAGATCTTCACTGTATCTCCACAAAACTAATGTCGAGCTACTGCCATAAGTTTATGAGAACCTTTGTTTGCTCTAGACGATGTTTGAAATGAATAGTTGAAAGGGATAATATAACCCTTCGCAAATGTTGGTCCAATGCGTGTGAATGGGAGATCTCCTCAGGACTTTCGCTCATTAATTACAATCTCGACGGTTGTTAGCATTAAAGACTAGTAATTGCATACTTAGAAGTCTGAAGGTGGCGGGTACGACGAAGATTAATTAACGATTGGAGATTTCATGAACCAGCCAACGCGATGACCTGTGAAAGACATTCCATGATGTTTGAGATGAACAATCGGAAGGAATATTATAACCCTCTGCAGATCTTGGTTTAATGCGTATTAATGGGAGATCTCCTCGAGCATTTCGCTCATTAATGACAATCTTGACAGTTCCTGCATAATGAGATGTTAGCATTAAAGATTACTAATTGCATATTTAGAAAGAAGTACGAAGGTGGCAGGTACAGGGAAGAGCAATTAAGGAATGGCTAATTATCAAAAGCGGTCGGTCAAGCTTCAAAATAGGGTTACAAGGTATAACGAGGAGAGGTGAGGACCCAACGGTCAAATTGTATGTCTCGGAAGTTTCGGTTGCAAAACGCATAACACAAAAGAGGGCATGATGGGGCAGTCCAATGGTCAATTGGTATATCGTGGAACTCTAGGTACTGTCTGCAGGCCACAGAACATTGGAAGCACAATCGTGAGGCCACCTATCTGGGAACTCGCAATCGAAAAAGTGGCTAAGTATGGAATAGGGAAATGGTAGGGAAGACTCGTTTTGGCTAATATATTGAAATTTGTAATAGATATCCCATTACCTAGCAAGATCTTTTCTGCATGTTTCTGGGCAAGTTGTGTAGCGATAGTCAATGTGATTGTCTCGTCGAACCTTTTGCTTATTAATGACGATATTTACGGTTGTTGCATGATGAACTGTTAGCATTAAACCAGCAGAGGTGAGGGCCCGAGGGTCAAATTGTATGTCTCAGAAGTGTTGACTGCAAAACGCGTAACACGGAAGAAGGCATGATGGGTCAGTCCAACGGTCAATTTGTATATCACATAACTTTGGGTATTGTATGCAACTCACGAAACATTGGAAACACAATCTTGAGCCCGCTTGTCTGGGAACCCACAATCGAAAATGTGGCTAAGTATGGAATAGGGAAACGGTAGGCCGGACTTGTTTTCGCTAATATATTGAAATTTGTAATAGATATCCCATTACCTGGAAAGATATTTTTTGCATGTTTCTTGACAAGTTGTGTAGGGATAGTCAGTGTGACTGTCTCCTCGAGCCTTTTGCTTACTAATGACGATATTTACAGTTGTTGCACGATGAACTGTTGGCATTAAACCTTAGTTTTTGCATGTTTGGAAAGAAGTACGAAGGTGGCAGACACAGGAAACAATGACTAGGAATTGGAGATTTCGTGAACCTGCCAACCCGAGGATCCAAAATAGGGTGACAAGGGTGATAAGGGTTCCATAGAAGACGTGAGGCCCTGACGATCAAATTGTATGGCTCAGAAATTTTGAGTGCAGAATGTGTAACACGGAAGAAGTGATGATGTGGGAGTCTGGAAGTCAATTTGTATATCGCGGAGTTCTGGGTGTTGTTTGTAGGTCACAGAACAATGGAAGTGCAATCTAGAGGTCGCTTGCCCAGGAATCCGTGTTCACATCACATAAAACCATTCCCTCGTCTTTTAATTGGGTATGAATGGCATCTCTAAGTTGTCTCACATGTGGATGACTAGGAACATTAAAAGGAAGGCACCTTAAAGCCCAAGTTTTTGATGATAGAGGGAAATGGGAATAAGTATTTAAAGTGAACGTTGGAGGATGATAATATAATCTTCCATAAATCTTGGTTTAATGCATTTTTATGGGAGATGTCCTCGACCTTTTCGCCTATTAATGCCAATCTTTTCGAATGTGTGTGGTGAGTTGTCACTAATAAAAACATGATTAATGTGCATTGGGAAGGGCGCGAAGGTGACGGAGATGGACGAGAGTGAAAAATGCTTTGAAAGTTTTATGATCTTGGAAGCTCGGGAACCCGCGAATCTGTGACAACAGGAGGTGAAGAATCGACTAAGTATGGAAAGGCAGGGCATAATGCCTTAAAAAAACTAAAGTAAACAACAATTTTTCTGAGTTCAAGATCCACACAAAAAAAAGTTCAAATCCCATAATATTGACCTCTGCCAATTCGATATCAAGCGACTGGAGTGCATTTGGGGTGCGTGTGAGAAAAGATAAAGCTTTGATGAAGATTTGTTTGTATTGCAAAATGTGACAGTAATTGTGTCCTGATAGTATTTAAAATGAACACTGGGGGATGGTAATATAATCTCCGGTGGATCTTGGTTTAATGCATTTTAATCGGAGATGTCCTCGAGTTTTTCGGTTATTAATGCCAATCTTCTTGAACTTGTGTGGTGAATTGTCACCAATTAAAAGCGTAAGTAATTTGCATTGGGAAGCGTGCAAAGGTGGCGGGGATGGACGAGAGTGATAAATGATTTCAAACTTTTCTGAACCCGGTAGTCCGCGAACCTGCGAATCTGCGACAACAAGAGGTGAAGAATCGACTAAGTATGGAAAGGCAGGGCAGTGGGATGGACGAGGACAGACCCATCGTAGGTAGAGCGAAGCTTGCGAGTTTGAGGAGTCTGGGGTCGAATTGTAGAGCACATAAGTTTTGGGTGCAAGATGTATATCACAGAACAAGGGGCATGAGAGTTCAATTGGGCCATGACAACCTGTAATATATGCACAATATTAAAGAGGGACATGAAGTCAACACCTTTCTAGATGACAGTGGGATAGCACAATATTTCATTCTTACTATGATGATGCCTTAAAAAAACTAAAATAACCAACAATTTTTTGCCAATTCAAGATCGACACAAAAAAATCATCAAATCCCATAATATTCTCCCATTAATGCGTTTTAATGGGAGATGTCCTCGAGATTTCCGCTTATTAATGCCAATATTTTCGAACATGTCTGGTGAGTTGTCAGTAGTAAAAGAATAATTAATGTGCATTGGGAAGGGGCGAAGGTGGCAAGGATGGAGGGGAGCGAAAAATGCTTTCAAACTTTTGTGACCCCGGGGGTCTATGAACCCGTAAAACTTCGAAGACTCGACTAAGTATGGAAAGGAGGGGCGGTGAAACAAGGTCATCGTAGGTAGAGTGAGGCTTGTGAATAGATCACCGATTTTTTGGATTCAAGATGTATACCCCGAACATGGGGCATGAGAGTTCGATAACGCCTACCCGCGACCATAAAATTGGCTAGGTATGCAAACAAATGGCGGTCGGTCGAACTCGTGATGTGAAGATATAGATGGAGATGAGATTTTTCAGTTCGCCACCCCGGGAACCCGCGAGCATAGAAACACGACTAAGTATAGAACCATAAATGGACAATAGAGGGGAAGAAGAAAAGGGAAAAATGGGTAAGTATAGAAGAGGAAAAAGAAAGGGAGAAAATAACTTTATCCCTCACAAAACAAAACTTAGTATGATAATTATCAAGCCATAGAAACACATTAACTATGGGAAAAACATTCTTAGCTATGAAGTATAGTTTAAGCTCGACAAACCCTGGTTCAAGTCCAAAGAGATGTTGTTTATATCTATTTGAACATTTTTTCATATTATTATTTTTTAATAGTATTTTTGGTGGCCCAAATGAAAAACCATGTTCCAATTTGTGTTTCTCAAGTGGAGATGTGTTTGTGAAAACACATTTCCTTAAACCACAGTGCATGGGTAGGGAAAGTGCAATGTGCATTGTTTGTTGAGCAAACATTTGTTGAAGATCAAGCAATGTATTTCCAAGTGCACGTATCATTTGCATAGTATCAATATGATTTTGTTCATGTTCTTTGTGTATTCTTCTGAATGCACTTGTCATAGATTTGTCAACCTTTGTCATGTACGAGGTACAATATGATGTTGTGGCATATGGATTAAGGACATACTGTGTGTCTATATTTGCATTCCACATAACTGGATGGTCCTTGGAGAAACTGTTGTTCCATATACGTAAAAGTTTCCGTTTAAGGAAAATTGTTGGTTGTTTAAGTGTAGATTGCATGCCTTGGATGTACTCATCTTCTGTTAGATTTAGCTCTGTCAAGAAGTCTTGGAATCTCATTAAGTCATGAAAGTCTCATTGTTCTAGAAAACGTGAACAAAGATTTAGATTTCTCAATGAGAACATTGTTCTCCAAACTATTGGCTCTATGATTCTTGTTGCTCTCATTAGCGGCACACAGAAGTTGTATCTAAAATGTGATTTTTTCTCATTTTTTACAGCTTCTTGTATGATAATGTCTATGAACTTTGGCAAGCCCTCGATCCAAATGATTTGTGTTGCATGTCATGTATTTTTCCAGAAACTACTCAATATGTGATTTGCTGTCATTTCCATAGACCGATGCACCCTCTATCCACAACAGTGTGTGGTCATGCCCACTCCCTCTAATCTAGAATTCGGTCACAAAACAATAGCCCGATAGTAGTCACAAAATAATGTCTGGTCAATTCACTCACTGGTTTGTTGTTTGCTACTTGCTCTTGTTTGCTTCAACTTTGCAAGGTTGAAGCCCTGCATCCACAATTGGACCTGTTGTTGCACTTTGCATGGTTCGGATTCTGCATCTGCCATTGGAACTGCATTTCTGGCATTCCGCATTGACGGGCAAGTTTCAGTGCAAGGGTTGCACTCAAACATATAGTTTTCAGGAACATAAAACATGAGGAGAACATTCGATTTCCTTTCTTATATATCACTATGGGTGCAACAGAGGTGGGTTCTATGTCCAACATTAACATTCGAAGGGGAACAAGACGTTTTGGAAGGAAACAACATGAAAAAAATGCACCAAACATATCGTTTGACAAACAAAAAATACAAGGAGAAAATTTGATTTCCTTTTTTTACATGTCACTATGCCTGCGACAGAGGTGGGATCTCTGTCGAACAACGACGTTCAAGAACAAGACCAAAACAACATCACACTATTGTTTCTCTAGTCGTAGTAGTCACATACGAAGATGTTTTGCAAGAGGAATTTGGCTCAGGCATTTTGAGTATTGAAAATTCTTACTTGCAAACTGGAAATAGAAAACATAAACCAACAAACAAGAATGCAACCACAACACTGATACCTACCGGTGAATGGGAAATGACAGAAGCGCAGTCCCAATCGCGGATGCATAATCCCTACCGTACAAACTCCAACAACAGGTCCAACTGCGGATGAAGGACTCCAACCTTGCAAAGTTGAAGCAAACAAGAGCAAGCAACAAACAACAAACCAGTGAACAAGCACCAAGACGTCCAACTGCAGCTGCAAGACCTCAACTTTGCAAAGCTGAATCAAACAACAATAAGCAACATCCAATGAACCAACGAACAAGCATCAACCAACCAACCAACAATGTTGGTGAAGAACTGTAATGCCCTTATATTTCTAAACATCATTAAGTTTCATAAACATTTTCATTCATAAACTGAAACAATAACTTCCTAGCATAATATTGATTTTCATAACAGCAACTTCAGTAACTTAGATTTATCAATAAATACTGATTTCATGGCAGAAAGAAATAAATACATAACTTAACAAAGTACCTGGTTCTGATGCTAATTTCTATTGCCTCTGTGCCTCGCTGCTGCCTTCCTGCTTCCTGCTACTAGATCAACCCTGCCACAAACAGGAAAATAATTGCCCAAAACTACTGTCCTCCCTGCCAACTAGGAAAACTACCTAGCTCCAGGATATCTACGGATATCCTGGCCCCCGTGCCCAAAACCTCCAGCAACCCGGTGCCTCCCCGGATAAAATCTCAACCAGGAACTCTACTCCTTGCTCACAGCAAGCCAACAGTCCACAAAATACAACAGTGCACAGAAAATCGCTGCTCACAGCAAAACAAAACCGTCCCGAGGCTCTCTGCTCACGACAAAACACAACCGTCCAGAGGCTCTCTGCTCACGGCCAAACACAATAGTGCAGAACTCTCTGCTCACCGCAGAATACAATAGTTCTCCGCCAATACAACTGGCTCAGCAATTACAGTCCACCGCATCCATTCCCCCCCCCCGGTCGAATGGTGCACACATCCCCCTGTTCCCTTCCCTTATTCCTCCCTGTCGACTCACGCATTTACTTCACAACCACCCCCGTCCTTCGTCCTTCGTCCCTTCATTAATATTTTTATCATCTCGAAATTTTTGGGCTCCTTGCCTTGCATACGCCACCCTCTACTGCATACGCAATTCCTGTTATATCATATTTTTTTTTTTTGATCTCTTAAATTTATGTCACAGGTCATTAAATGTAATCTTCAGTTAGATTATTATTACTTAGTTAATCCTCAATTATTCCTTTAATTAAATCTTACTTAATAATCTTTAATCATTTATTCAATTAGGGTCGTTACATACACCCACCCTTCAAGAAACTTCGTCTCGAAGTTAAGGTATCTGATGATACAAAGGAAAAAGGGCATGGTTCATACATTCACAGCAAGTAACTGACAATATCAGTAAGTAAATCAAGAAGTCCATACATACTAATGTATATGTACAAGGAATGCATGTGTAGCTAGTACATGCAAACCTCGTGCATGTACTAATAATCAAACTGTCATTCTTTAATAATTTACGTATGCATTCAATCCAGTCAGCAAGGCTAGTCTTTTATAAAAGACAACAATCATTTATTTGTGTGAGAAATCCTTTTATCACAATTTTCCAGTTCAATGATTTATTTTAAACAACTGTGGTTTAGTTACATAATAATGAATATTCATATATACAAATTTCTCCCTCTTTTTTTTTTTTGAAGGGACTACATCAATTCCACCACAAGACAGATCTCCATATGTCTCAACTATTCTACTCATCCTTCCTTCCTAACCTACTTCCGTCTCCCATCCTATCCTTCCTCTACTAGACTATCTTGGAGCGCCAACTATATTGGCCTAACTCCAAATA
>ML784053.1:154532-165686 GCA_009831015.1 Picea engelmannii | reverse complement strand
TAAAATCAAGCTCCCTCTCAGGAGGTAATCCTGGTAATTCGTCTGGAAAAACATCCTGAAATTCTGGCAATACTGGGTACTGACCCAATGAGGGTCCCTTCCTTTCATTCACTGCTTCCACTACATAAAGTCGACACCCTTGTCTCAAGCATCTCTTGACCTTCATAGTTGATATAAGGCATAATGACACTTTTCTCTGTACACCCTGAATCTCTATCGGTTTTTCTTCATCATTGACACAAAGCACCTTCTTTGCGAAGCAATCTATCAAAGCTCGATGAGCTGCTAACCAATCCATTCCAATGATTAAGTCATATGCCCCAAGAGCAATGACGTATACCTTCAACTTGGTAGTGCACACTCCTAGGTCTACTATACAATTATTGACACTAGGTCCTACAACTTGTTTCTTCCCCGAAGCCATCTCGACTTGCTTAAAGTCATCGTGCTCATAGGCTGCCAGCCCACTCTTTTCTAATGCAGATGGTGAAATGAAACTATTTGTCGCACCAGAATCAAACAAAATCTTAACATTAATATGATTTAGCGTACTTGACGACTCCACTACGGTGGATTGATGTTCATCCTGACGGTTATCTACCGCTGCGTAAATATGGTGGCTGCTACTTGCTTTCCCCATCGATGCCTTCCCTTCATTATGCACGAACCCTGGTTGAAACTCTGGGCAGTCACGCTGGTAATGGGGTCCCCCGCACCCCCAACAGGTAACACCAGGTGGAACCTGTGCATTGTTACGTGTCTGTCCTTGAAATGAGTTCCTTCCCCTGGAACCTCTGCCCCTACTAGTCGTTCCCCGAGATGGTTGTGGACCTGTCTGCACCGTTGGCGATGAACGAGATGCTGCACTAGCTGCCATTGAAATCCCTGCAGCTACTGTCCTTGGCACACCTTTGTTACCATAAGGTGGTGGTCTTGAGCCCCCTCCCCTTGGAAATGTCCTCGGGGTCTTTCCTACGAATCCTGGGCGATGCGGAAATGTCGATCTTGTACCCCCTGTTAGGTTCATATGTTCTTCTGCATAACGTGCACTCTCTACTGCCTCCGCCACTGAGGACTGTTTCCACATCTGCACCATAGCCCTTATCTTCGGGTTCAATCCATAAACGAAGCGCTCTGCTTGTCATTGGTCAGTGTCCAAATACGAAACGTATTTAACCAGTTCCATGAACCTGATCTCGTATTCTTCCATAGTTCTGTTTCCTTGTACTAAGGCATGAAATGCCCCTACTTGTTGTTCCTCGTAATATGCTGGTAGATATTTCCTTCGGAACCTCTCCTCGAAGAGTTCCCAAGATACTGTCTGGGGTAAGGTGTAGTTGTCTTTCGAAGTTGCCCCACCAGTTCAAAGCGCTATCTCTTAACTGGAAAATTGCAATCTTTGCCTTTGAATTGGACGCATAGTCCCTTAAGGCAAAACACCTGGTCATGCCTTCCAACCATGCTTCCGTGCGTTCACTGGCGCGACCCCCGACAAACTCCGGAAGTTTGATTTTCTGCAACTCTCGAGTGATATCTTCAGGTGGAAGTCCTCCCCCTGAATCCCTTGATGCTTCTGGATTACCCGTTCCAGATGGTGGGGGTTCCACTTCATTCCCTACTGGTTGGTGCCCTTTTAAAGTCTCGTTAATAGCTTCTAACGAGCGTAGTATGAGAGCTAGTTCGGGCGATGGTGTTGGTGGTGCTGGTGGTGTTGATAGCGTTGGTGGTGTCGATGGTGCCTGTGACGACACTCCCCTGCCTCGACCCCTACGGGTCCTGGCCATCTTGTATGACTTAGCCTGCATCCCCAAAGCTATCAGGGTGAGTTCCAGGACGTTTCAAATTGGTGCTACTTAAACTTAGAAACAGGGTTAGGCGTAAGTTTTCTTTACTTGTTTGTAAACAGACATTACTCCATCAGGGGAATTGGCTCGGTTTTGGGTTAGGATTAAGCATCTAAGCTTGGTTAACATCAACTTCAAGGTAGACTAACCTTACACTTTAATAACATAGTTGAATTATTATTACACTAATTTAACCCAAATTAGCTTTACTTTAATTTAAACTAACTTAACCTTATTTATATGTAAATTATTTATACTAAATATTTAATTTATTTTATATTATTTTTAACAATTTAAAAAAATAAAAAAAAACTAAACGAGCGCCCAAGGATTCGGGCACGCATGGGTTCCACGTGCTTGTCACGGCCTCTGCACCTACCGTGACTTATCCCCGACTCTGTATCGGGGTTTCAAACTTTTTGCTGTTGTGAAATCTTTACCTCTCCAAACCCCGATTCCCGATGGGCTCAGTCTCTATGAGCCAGCCCCTTACTGACTATACCTTAGTCCATATGACCGCGCTCACAATCCTGTTACCATAAACCCTCCTATCGGGATTTTGTGCTCAACTTTCCCAATGGGCCCTTTTCTTCGTTAGCCCCTTTTGCTACAAGCTTGGTCCATATGACCGCCTCCGCGATTGTGGCCTTGTATCACCCTATCGGGATTTCGGCGTTTGCGATGTCAACGCGCGCGCGTCCTTAGGATTCCCGATTTCCCGATCCACGATGCACGTGTGAGCTCTATCGGGTATCGCGAAATCGTGACTTCTAATGCAACGATTCCTATGTATGCAAATAAACCTCGAAATGTCGAATCCTGACTCCTTCAGATCCTCTGACACGCGTCCCTCCAATCGAACGGCTCCGACCGTGTCGGGAAATCGCCGATCGCAATTTCATTATGCAAGAGTTTCACGACTCCGGAAACTCCGATATGCCAAACTCCGACTCTTCGGGATCCTCCGACACGCGTCCTCAACGTGAACGACTTGGATCTCGTCGGGAAATCGCGGATCGCGAATTCAAAGTGCTTAAACATCATGTCCCCGGGATTCCCGATTTCCCGATGGGCCAAACGCCGATGGTTTTCGATGGTTGCCACCTGTCCCACAGATGGACGGCTGTGATTGTGTCAGGATTTTCCCATGGATTTCTCGACTCTTCCCAGATGATGGACACCTGTCCTCCATTCTGACTCTAGTGGTCCCACCACGCTTATGTCACTATCGGGATATCGCCGATCGCGATTCCCAGCAACGCGGTTTCTTTGTCTTCGAAAACCCTGATTTCCAGATCCACGACTCTTCGGGATCTCCTGACATGCGTCACTATTGTTTGGACGGCTCCGATCCTATCGAAAAATTGCGAATCGCAATTTCATTATGCAACGTTTCTACACTCCTAAAATCTCCGATGGTAAAATCCCGACGCCTCCCCAAAACTCTGACACGTGTCCTGCCGAGATCAATGGCTAGGATCCGTTCTCGGCATTTCGAGAACCACAAGGTCTCGATTCTCAGACTTAACAAAACCCCGATGACTCATATTTCCCGATGACTCTTCCGGGACTCCTCCTATGCACGCTAGGGCTTAAACCCCGCGCAACTTTTCTAGATCTAACGACTGACGGGATTTCGCCCGAGATCTGACGGCGCAGATCCGTTCTCCCGTGTAACAGACAACTCTTCTTTGGGAAAATCGATTAGTTGCACAAAACATTACGTAGTGTTAAAATTGGTCTCTTGGCACGGTTGAAATTTATATGGGTCTATAGTTCATTATTACAATCATCGAGGCTTAATATAGGCAAATAGTTCACACTATTCCTGTGCGGTACAAGTCTGCTAAATTTCCTTTTTCCGACTGTGCATCAACAGTTTCCCCCATTTAGGTAAGTTCGAGGTGAAATAGTCCTTTTCAAGGTCCCGCAATTGTCTTTTTGCATTTTATTTAGTATGGTTCGTGTAGTCATTGAATCTTACCAGTTTCAAGCCTTCAATAGAAGCTTCCCATGACATTTTCATCGGTTTCAGGTGTCTATTCTACCCGAAACTTCATTAACAACATTGCTCAAGGAAAAATTAAGCTATGTCTTCTCTTTTTCGTGCTTAACAGCTTGGATACCACACTGTATCAGTCCTATTTAGTCAAACTGAACATGTGTTTCTTATATGTTAAGCGTAGCTGGAGTTAATCATTTGAGATTTTGGCTCTTAGGCCCAGATTTCGAACTAAGACGCTCTAATACCATATGTAATGCCCATATATTTCTAAACATCATTAAGTTTCATAAACATTTTCATTCATAAACTGAAACAATAAATTCCTAGCATAATATTGATTTTCATAACAACAACTTCAGTAACTTAGATTTATCAATAAATACTGATTTCATGGCAGAAAGAAATAAATACATAACTTAACAAAGTACCTGGTTCTGATGCTAATTTCTATTGCCTCGGTGCCTCGCTGCTGCCTTCCTGCTACTAGATCAACCCTGCCACAAACAGGAAAATAACTGCCCAAAACTACTGTCCTCCCTGCCAACTAGGAAAACTACCTAGCTCCAGGATATCTACGGATATCCTGGCCCCCGTGCCCAAAACCTCCAGCAACCCGGTGCCTCCCTGGATAAATTTATGTCACAGGTCATTAAATGTGATCTTCAGTTAGATTATTATTACTTAGTTAATCCTCAATTATTCCTTTAATTAAATCTTACTTAATAATATTTAATCATTTATTCAATTAGGGTCGTTACAAGAACAATATTGCCCAAATTCACTACAGACAAGATTGTATCCAAAAAATCGGACAAAAATGTATTGCAACATGCCTGTTAAGTAAACATTTCAGGTTGTGAGGCCTATGAGGTAAACATTAAAGGCTGTGAGGAATGTCCAAGGGCCTCCCACTATGTAAACATTTAAGAAAGTTGCAGTTTGGACGATTGGGATTCTGCATCCACTATTGGAGCTATGCTTCTATCGTTCCCCACTCACGGGTAAGTTTCACTGCCATGGTTGCACCTCTATTCATTGTTTGTTTATTCCAGTTTGCAAGTAGGGATTTTCGATACTGGGAATGCCTCAGTCAAAATCTTCTTGCAGAACATTTTTTTATGTGACGACTATGACCAGAGAAATAGGACTGTAATGTTGTCTTGGCCTTGTTCATGAGCGTCAATGTTCAACACAGAACTCACCTCTATCGCAGCCACCGTGACATATAAAAAAAGAAAATTGAATTTTCTCCTCACATTTTTTGTTCTTGAAAATCATACGTTTGGTGCATTTTTTTTTAGATTGTACCTCATATTTTTTTTGCATTGCTCTTTTCCAACTAGTCCTGCTTTGATGTCCAGGACATGGAAGTGGGCACATCTGATTGGAAGGGAGCAGCCTGGAAAAAAATGCACCAAACGTATGGTTTTTAGGAACAAAAAAAATGAGGAGAAAATTCGATTTCCTTTTTTATATGTCACTATGGCTGCAATAGAGGTAGGTTCTGTGTTGAACATTGACGTTCAATAACAAGACCAAGACAACGTCACACTCCTGGTTCTCTGGTCGTAGTACTCAAATACAAAGATGTTCTGCAAGAGGATTTTGACTCAGGCAATCCCAGTATTGAATTTTTTTACTTGCAAACTGGAAATAGCAAACAACAAACAATGAATAGGAAGGAAAACATGGCATTGAAACCCACCCGTTAATGAGAAACGACAGAAGCGCAGTTCCAATCACGGTTATAGAATCCCAAGCCTGCAAATTGCAACAACAGGTCCAATTGCGGATGTAGGACCTCAACCCTGCAAAGTTGAAGCAAACAAGAGCAACAAGCAAACAACAAACTAGTGAACAAACATGGAGAGGTCCAAGTGCAGCTGCAGGACCTCAACTTTGCAAAGTTGAATCAAACAACAATAAGCAACATCCACTGAACCAACGAGCAAGCATCAACCAGTGAACCAATAATGTCGCCGAAGAACAATATTGCCCATATTCACTGCAGATAACACTGTATAAAAAAAAATCAGAGTAAAATGTATTGTAACACACCTGTTAAGTAAACATTTAAGGTTGTGAGGCGTGTTAGGTAAACATTTAAGGCTGTCGGGACCGTCGAAGGGCCTCACACTGTGTAAACATTTAAGAAAGAATGCAGTGTGGCAGGCCTGTTTACGTACGCAATAATAAAAATGCCTAGGTACTTAATAATAACAAAATAATAATAATAATAATAATAATAACAATAATAACAATATTTATTTTTTTTGTAAATGAGTTTGAGATTCTATATTACTGAGAAAATTATGGTAGAAAAGGAAAAGAGGGGTATCCCTTAATCTGCCAAAAGGAAACCAGATCAGGGATCCTGAAATTGCGCTGTCTACATAAGAGAGGGGAGGGTTGGGCCGCCACCCTGGGAAACTGACCCAGTCTCCGAAAACTTGTTTGAAAAAATTATACCATAACATATACATAAAAACCAAAAACGTAGAACAAGGGTGGCTCATACACTTATAAACAAAATGACCAAGGGTTGAGACTGCGCTAGTCCAAGAGGATTTGATGGCTTTCATCTCCTTCCTTTCTTGCCTCATTCTCCTTTCTCTACTCCACCATGCACGTCTTTCTGATGCAGGCTGGTGTTCCACGTTGATCTGCTGGAGTGATGTCCATGTGGTGGACATAGCGAAGGTAGAGGTGGAATTGTCTTGCCATTCATTCCATTTTTTCGTTTTGGCTCCTCTGGTCCTCTGCTATTCTTCTTGCGTTGGCCTCCAGGTTGTTGAGGCGACTCAGAATTTCTGTGAGCTCCTTCTTGTGGCCACAGTTTGCCACCCTGCTGGTCTCGTTTCTGTCAGCTCTCAGCTTACTTATCAACATTTTTGTGGGCCAAGCTTCCTCCATCGTTTTGTGGTAGAGGGTTATCCTGGGCTGTGTGGCCCCTGGGTACCTTATCCCGTCCGCTTCTTGGATAAGTTCCACCCAGGATTTTCCTTGGCGTTTGGTGTTGACTTCTCGCTCCCACCTGTCGATGACCACTTTTCCCTTTGGATCGACCTACGCAAGAAAGGTGTCTTTGGCCTCTCTGGCCGCCTGCTCCATCCTTGTGATCTTTCAGGTGCTTGTTGGAAGTTCCTCCCCCTAGGGCCCCCTCTTACTTTGGGTATTCTTCATTCTTACCATCTCGGTTTGAATGCGATGGTTTATGTCTTAACTTCGTCCTCCTCTTCTATTTGCCCCTTTCTGGTGTGTAGGATGGTCTCTGTAATTGTTGTGCTCTGGTCTGTAGCTATCCTTGATGCTTCTTCTTTTAAGGGGTTTCCTCGACTGCGATCTTATCCTGGTAATCATGGGTCTCCCGTAAAGGCATACCTTTTGGTCCTTTTTCACTATTCCAGAGTGTGTGCGCTTGGGAACCTTGTCGTTGTCCCTGCGCCAATCCTTTGCCTTGCACGCTGTATGCCAATCATTTCCTCCCACCGTATCTGTGCGTGGGTGAGGTGTACCCATTCCTGCCCATGGGCTATCCTTTTGATCTTCGTCCTTTTTCGTCTACGGATTAACCTTTTTGCTCTCCCACGGACAACCCCTGTACTTCTTTCTATTGACAAGACCGTGGTGTCATACCTCCTCTTGTGGTGTGACCGAGATCTGCATTGTAACTCGTTTTTAAATGGTGGCCTATCGGATTCTGCCTGGATCCTACTTGCCCTTCAATTAATCCTGGAGCCTCGATGTGGTTGTTCGTACTTCGGTTGTCATCATAGTCCTTTGCCGCTAGTTGGGTATAGTCTATCTGAAACTGACCATTCGGGATGTTACTCCATGTGGAATCCAGTTCTGGTCCTTCCTTGTCGACCCCTTCATTAGCGATTCTATCTGCTAGTCCATTTGCTAACCTTCGTACCCAACGCAACACCACTATGATCCTCATCTGTAAATGCTCCTGAATTTTTTGCAAGGAGTAAGCCAAGCGCCAGTGCCTCTGAATTTTTCCACTCTAGTGTTGTTTTGGAGTTTCCTTACTGTGTTGATGACCAGTGTGGAATCTCCTTCCACTATGGCATTGTTCATCCCTTCCCCGCGTAGTATCTCAAGGTTGGTCTCCAGGGCTCCAAATTCCATGGTGTTGTTGGATGAGTTCCCCAGACTCCTAGTGTACAGCCGGATATTTTTTCCTTGATTGTCCCTGATTACTCCCCCTACCTGTCTGTCCTGGTTTACCTTTCAACGCCCCGTCGAAATTCAGCTTGAGGGAGCCCTCTGGTGGCGATTTCCAGTTGCGCTCACCTACTTGTAGTTGCGACAGTCATGTTAACTCATTGGGGTTGCGCCCTTCTTTCAGTTGAAAAGCCTCTAGAATTCGAAGATCCTGGTCTGTGAGTTGCGCTCCTCCTATTTGGCAGTTGCAGCTCGGTACCATTTCTCTTGTAATGGAGATTATTATTTCCTTGATCTTTCTTGTTGTCCATCTTTGGTTTCTGAAGATGCGCTAGTTCCATTCCTTCCATATTACCCAAATGATCATGCCAGGAATGAGGGTCCAACAAAGATTCACCTCTTTATTTTCGTTGTAATTTTCCTTCCAGATGTTTATAGTTGTGGATATATTACCTTTGATCCTATTAGATTGTCGAAATATGCCTGCCGCCCGGTCCCAGACTTCTGTTGTGTAGGGACATTCATCCAAGAGATGGTTCGTTGCTTCCTCCTTTTCTTCACATAGGTGACATCTTGAAGGGCCTATGAATCCTCTCTTCCTTAGGTTTTCCCAAGTTAGGATTCGGTTGTGTAGTATTAGCCACTATAAGATTTTTATTTTTGGCTAATGGGGGTTGTTCCAGAGCTTATCCCATTGATACGTCGAGTCTTCTTGGTCTCGGTCCGCTATATAGTGGCAGAATTCTTTAAGATTGAATTCCCCACCAACTTTGTGGCCCCATCTTAGCTGGTCGTTACCGTCCATGACTGCAATTTTTTTGTCTCCCCAATTCCTTCTCCACCTCTTTTACTGTTGTTGCGGTCTGGTCTCTAGTCTGTGGGGTGAGAGTGTTCCAGATTCTCCATTTGTTGTGATCTGTTTCTTGTTTCCAGTAATGGTAGACTTTGGTTTTGCCTTGCGCCATCATCTCCTGTTGGAGTTCCTCCCAGCCCGGTTTTTCCATTCTTGGTTCTTGTTGTCAGGCATCCTCCCAAAATCGGACGGTTCTACCATTTCTTATTTCCCAAAAGTTGTGTGTTTGAATCTAGGCCTTGTTGCGCCAGGCTAGGTTCCAGATGGCATAACCTTCCATGGTGCCTCTGAAGTAGATTTTGTCCGGGTCGCAAATGTCCAGGGCATACTTTGCCTTTCATAGGTTGACCCATGGCATGGTAGTTTCTTTGACCCAACGCCACCAGAGTTTCGCCCCATAGGTGTCATTGGTCACTTGCGGGTGGTGTAACCCCAGGCCTCCTTTGCTTTTTGGTTTACAAACCTTCTCCCAAGCCACCAATGCTCATTTTTTCCTTGTTTCCTCTCCTCGCCACAGGAAGTCCCTTTGTATGGTTCTTATTTTTTGTAGAATCCCCTTGGGGATTGGGAAAACTGACATCATAAAGGTTGGGATAGCTTGAAAAACCAACTTGGTTAGGATAAGTCTTCCGGCTAGGTTGAGGGATCTGTACGTCCAATTTTTTACCCGGACTTGTAGCTTGTTGACTATTCCTTCCCAAGTTGACAACTTGTAAGCTTTGTCTGTCAGGGGTGTGCCCGAGTACTTGGTTGGAAGTGCTTTGCGTTCAAAGCCCAAGATGTTGGCCAAATTCCTTTGGATTGCGGGGTTGGTATTAAAGAAGAAAATCATAGATTTGGACTGGTTTATCTCTGCCCCCGAGGCTTCCCCAAACTCGTCTAAGATTCGTTTGTAGGCTTTCGTTTTCTTGACCGTGGGTATGCCATGAAGTAAGGTGTCATCCACAAACTATTGGTGCGTAGAAGTTGGGAAATTCTTGTAGGGTTTGATACCTTTTATTTCCCCTGTTGCGGTTGCGCTTTTTATGCTTCGACTGAGACCTTCCATCATTAGGATGAATAGGAAGGTTGACAGTGGGTCTCCTTGTTCGATGCCTCCCATGGGCCATAAAGGTTTGGCAGGGGCTCCATTTACTAGTAGCGAGAAGCTTGTTGTGGATACTAGGTTGACTATCCACCTGATCCAATGTTGGGTGAAGTTGAAGGCTTCCAGGGTCTTGAACATATAGTGCCAGCTGGTTTTTTCATAAGCTTTTGCTAGGTCCAGTTGTATTATCATTTCCCCTCTTTTCTGAAGCTTCAGGGTGTGGATAAGTTCGTGGGCATGGATGATATTGTCCATTATTTGCCTTCCTTACTCGAAACCTGTCTGTTCTTGTGAGACCAGTGTGGGTAGGAGTGGTTTCAATCTATTTGCTATAACCTTGGAAATTATCTTATACACCACATTGCACAGCGTTATAGGTTTATAGTGATCGAGGGTTTTGGCTTCATTTTATTTGGGGATAAGTGTAACCATTGTAGCATTTAGTGCTTTTAAAATGGAGGCTGACCTTCTAGAGTCTTCCACTACCCTATATACGTCCTATTTGATGACTTCCCAGTAGGCTTTGAAGAACTCCACTGTGAAACCATCTGGGCCTGGGGCTTTTCCATTGGGCATTTCCTAGAGTGCTTGGTCTATTTCCTCCTCCGCAATGGGCTTGTTCAGGTTGTTATTTTGTTCTTTTATTACCAGGCGAGGGATATGTTGGATTATCTTTTGTATGGCCTTTGTTCTATCTTGGTTAGGTTCATGGGCTATCTCGTGGAAGTGGTTTACTAGGGTTGTTTCGATGTCCTTATGTGATTCTCTCTCTATTCCATCCTAGTCCCTAATCTTCAAGATTTTGTTATGGGCTCTTTTGGCCATAGTTGTTCTATGAAAAAACTTGGTGTTACGTTCTCCTTCCTTTAGCCATCTGATCTGGGACTTTTGTCGCCAGAGAGTTTCTTCTTGCTGGCAATGCTCTTCCCATTCCTGGGTCATCTGGATCTCTTCCTCGTTGTAGCCCTCCGAAATGCAGGTTTCCTGGAGTTTTTTCATTTTTTCTTCAATGTTGTTCTTCTCTTGGTTTATATTCCCAGAAGTGTCCTTGTTCCACTCCTTGAGCCTATATTTGATATGTTTTAGTTTCTTATAGAGTTTGAACATCCTTGTCCCTTGCTCTAGTTGCTCCTCACGCCACCACTGTTTGATTTTTTCCTTGAAATTCGAGTGTTCAATCCAGAATTTCTCAAAT
>ML784053.1:123812-148004 GCA_009831015.1 Picea engelmannii | reverse complement strand
GGTTTTTCAACCTTCTTAGACTTGCAATCTTTCTTATAATGCCCTGTTTTACCACACTTCCAACATTTCCTCAAAGATTTTCCTGGAGACTTAGATCTACCTGTAGATTTAGATCTGCACCCCGAAGGCTTACCAGGGTTCCTATCTTGGGTACGCCCTCTTACAAATAAAGCATCTGTGCTGTGACCATCCATGCTTTTTCGCCTCATCTCTTCAGATAACAAGGATGAAACTACATCCTCATACTTCAATGTAGATTGAGTGGTACTACCAATTGCTACAACCAGATTATCCCAAGAGTCTGGCAAAGAACATAACAAAGTAATACACTTATCTTCTTCTGCAATCGTAATATTAACAGAGACAAGTTGACTTACTAGAGTATTAAAGGCATTTAGATGTTCTGTCACAAAATCTCCATCTTCCATCCTAAGATGATACAACTTCTTTCGAAGAAACAACTTGTTTACCAGGGAATTTGATTGATACAAATTCCCCAACTTATCCCATAGTTCCTTGGTTGTAGATTCTCTCGAGACATTCAACAAAACCGAATCTGCCAGGCAGAGTCGAATAATACTCCTTGCTCTTCTATCCAACTTGTCCCAATCTTCCTTCGACATACCAGTAGCTGGTGTACTAGTAGTTTGTGTACTGGTAGGTTGTGTACCAGTAGCCTGTGTGCTAGTAGATGGTGTACTAGTAGGCTGTGTACCAGGATCCACAACGATCCAGTGTTCTTGGTCTACAAGAAGGTCCTCCATCTTCAGCTTCCATAGCTCAAAGTTTTTACCATTGAACTTCTCTATCTCGATTCTAGAAGAGCTTGCCATTCCTCTTTCTGCACTCAAATCACCACTGCAAAATCTCCCACTAAACCTAGGTTTATCACAGACCCAAGATAAACTTGATCTATCAAGACCGAACCAAACCCTCAACAACAAAGGCCTCCCTCTTAAGCAAAAAATGAGCTCTGATACCACATGTAAGTTTTAAACCTGTGAAGTAAATCAATGCATATAGATTCTTAAGCAAAACATAAATTAATCAATGGCTCATTCACATAGTACACAGAGATTTATACTAGAAACCCTCAACCGGGAAAACCTTTCTTATATTAATTATATCGAATTTCACCATTCACTATACAATATATAGACAATGTTTTAGGTATTCCGTAGATACTAAAACCCTAATCCCTTAATCCAGGATTAATTTACAAAACCGCTAAAAATAGCAAAATCCGCTGCGCGTAACCAGGGGGGGGGCATACCTGCCCCCCCTGGGACCCCCCTAGGAAAGCGCTCGGCGCACACGGCGCAAACAAAGCACTAGTACGAGGGATCGTTAGACGCAGTTGTCATATCTGACGTGCCCACAGACACACATGCAAAGAATATAACACATACCCAACATAAATTAGTCCCTTGAAGGTAGACAATACATTTGAATCTGTACTCACATGTCAGAGACTAGAAAAAACATTGTGCGGGTACGCCGAATCCTTTCATCTATCTTTTAGCAATCAACTTGGTTAGTTCTTGTTGTCAAAGCTATGGGATTAGAAGACTACGCAAATTCTCTTTGGGCTTTTAGTGATCCTGGTGGTTCTCTATGGTTGTGAAGTGTGGGCTAGTAGTACATCTGACTTACAATGGAAGCAAATTGAGAAGATTCAAAAACACTTGATTACAAACAAGTTTAAAATTAAAAGTTCAGTCCCTTATGATATCATGCTGAGTGAAATGGGGGCTGCTCCTATTGAAGAAATTGTTATGGTGCGACTCATAAGATATCTAAAAAAAATTGAGCAAATCAAAGACGGTCGTTGACCTAGAGTCGTCTTCAATGACATATTGTGCAAAAGAAAGAAGAAGTGGATGCGACAAAATAATAAATGGCTTAGTAAATGAGATATTCTCTCGAACAATTTCCCTATGAATAGTAAAGAGATAAAGGCTTTTGTTATCGATAAGTTCCACAAGCGAACCTGAGATAAAGGGCTAAGGAGAAAGAAAGAGTATTATATTGAAGAGTTTAACCCCACTTACAATCATCATCAAAAAGCATACATGGGGCCAATATATTTTGGAGAGCCAAAATGCTTATTGCTCAATTAAGAACCAATTCCCATCAACTCCATTGTGAAACCGTGCGCTGGAAAAGACCAAAGGAAGCTTGGGAAGAAAGGGTGTGTATGTTTTGCACCTCCGGAAAAGTGGAAGCAAAAAAACATTTCATTTTAGAGTGTGAAGCCTTCAAAGACAGTAGGGACAACTATGTAAATATCTTGACAGCTAGCTCTTGGGATAATTTATTCAGTGAGGGGATAGTGGAGAAATTGGTGGAGCTCATCATCAAGTTGAACAGGAAAAGGGATGAAATGCAATCATCAGTGTGTGAGGAGGTCTGCCCATAGACTATTGTTAGCCTTGTGGACGTTAAAATAATTTCTTCTTCTTCTAAGCTCGTGTGTTTTTTTTTTTCCGCCACCTCTATTTCCCTATGCAAATTTAGTGAACACGAATTCTCCAATTGGTGGAGAAATTTGGAACAACGTCACATGGGAGTTCGCAGGAATCTCTGGCATGATTTCCACGTCGAAATCTGAAGCCGTCCATTCCAAATCTTGATTGGGCATTTTTCAGGTAGGGTAGATGGTAATGACATAAATAAATACTAGATGATAAGAAGGGTAAGTGTTGATGAAACAAATAAATGAGAGAGTAAATATAATCGTAGTATAGTTTTTATATGATTAGTTTATTTTGATAATAGTTAAGAAATGTATATAAAAATAGTCACATTAATATATTCAATTAACAAATAAAAAATAAATAACTTACAATAAATTTAAAATATAAAAATAAATAAAAATATATTTAAATTCAATTAATAAATAAAAAATAAATAATTTAGAGTATATTTAAAATATAAAAATAAATTAAAGCATATTTAAAAAAGTTATTTGATATGATTTTGTTTAAAAAAATTGTCATGATTAATGAAAAAATAAAATACAAAATTATTATTATTTTTTTTTTTTGTATTTGGAGAATTGACAACTTGCGGTTCTTGTACTCTCATGACATGGGGTCGATCTTTGTTGGCTATCACTATAATTTCAGGTGTTACTCGTGTGATATAGGGATCTCCGTCGAATATCACTATAACCCTAGGTGCAACCACTTAGCTCGCAAAAATAAAGCATAAGTAAATTGATGTGAAAATCGAACATAAAACTTTATTTACAAATTTCCTTTCATTTACACGACACTTGCCAATCTATCTACACCCCTGCAAACAAAATACAAAATTATTTAAACATATTAAAAAACTTATTTTATATTATTTTGTGTTTTTGGGATAACCAATTTCCATAGAAAGTTTAAATGATATTTAAGATTTTCCATACCTTCATAACACCCATTACAGTTCTGAGACAACCATTTACTTTTAGTAGTATGGCTGGGATAAACTTTTAATTTCAACAACGAAGAATGTGAAAACATAGAGATCACTTTTGAAGTAAAAGAAAAGATAAAGGTTATTTTTTCAAAGGTAGTTATTATTATTATTATTAAATTGGGCTATTTACACATAAGCTTTAGTTATCCCATGTTGTACTTGTTTTTTCTAAACTTTGGGGTCACCACCTTTATATATATTCTCTTGATTGTATATTTTAAAACCATGTCATAATATTTTAACCATCTACTCGGTGAAGTACATTTCAAACACTTCTATTTATAAAGATATAATGAAAAAGGCACATAATCAAGTCATGTCCTTCATAGCATTAAGGTTGGGAGTGGTAAATATTTTAAAAAAAACTCCCATTAAAGTTGGGAATGGTAAATATTTTAAAAAAAACGTGAAGGGAAAATAAAATAATGTTTTTTTTATTTCTTAATTTGTGGATGGTATTTAAAAGATAAAGAAAGTTTTAAACTATATTAAATAGTTAAATTTTAAATGTTCATATAATTATATCAAATGGTAAATGTAAATCAACATTGTTAATTATTAATTAAATTATTATTTTTTGGTATGGAAGTACATTAGTGTTAAAAGGTAGAGTAATATTGATTATTAGGTTAATCTATTGAATTTGAATTATAAATTTTGTAGGGTAAAGATATACGTTTCATTTATGTTATTGTATTTGGATTTAATGGTGAAGTGAAATTAAGAAACATTACTTAGACTAGCAACAACCACATTAATAATATTAATGTCTTAAACATATATCTAACACATTAACAATATTTTTTCCATGTTTTCAAATCTACTTGGCAGGGATTAAGCTGCCATGCAACACTTGTTATTATAGATGTTTGCGTGGCTGCCTTGATTCAACATGCCAAAGGGAAACTCTTTTTATAATAGTGGTAACAATAAAAAAACCTTTTATCAAAAGAATATTGAGAGGATAATGCTCACGAGAGTTACAAGTTACGATGTATTTACGAGTTATGATGGATGTGTATTACGTCAATGATCAATGTATGTGTATTATACCACTCTATCCACTTTACATGTTGCTACAGTATCTCCTGCCATGTTGTTATTAGTTATACATCCTCTTGAGAATGTTGTGGCCTCCTACAATGTGTTGCTACACTTAAAATCACCAATCACGCAAAATAGGCGCATGCATCTATACACCTGGATGTTTTTCTTATCCTCCACCAAGGTTAAGGTTTCCAAGCGCATGCACACCACATTCAACATTGGGCTTCAACATAAATAGATTAAACTCTGACTTGCAGGTTTTAGTTGAGTCCTTGGAGGGCCTCTTGGACAAATACACCAACACTAATCCTGGATTACAGAGACACAAATAAATGAATGGTTGAAAGTATTCTCTTCTTTTGGTGGCCGCCAAATGTAATGATCATCACATCACCTTTCTTTGGGTCGTGATGATTTAGATATATAATATGTATATGGGCGCAAACACCTAATAGAATAGACCGATATACGAGCACTAAAGTGGAGTAATCACTCCTCAGCCCAAGAATCGCAGGCTCAGTTACTTCCGGTCCCCAAAAATCTGGCCATGAAATTCTATTTTGCAATCAAGCAGGATCAGATAGAGTTCGAGTGCTTGCTGAAAGGATATAATTCGAGAGCCTCCCCTCTCTTTATATGATAACCACTTTCAGAGCCAAAATCTTTGTGAATTTTTGGCTTCTCGTAAATTATTCCAAAGATAGCTTCATGAATCGAAGTTAGCTGCCACTTCTTCGTGAGGTTCAACCATGCAATTTCTCTTCAACATGAATGAGTGAAAATGCTAGAATTGTTTTCTCTTTGTTTTACTTAAGATTGAGCAAAACATGGCAAAGAGGTTAGGCCTTCCAAAGTATTTTGCATTCATTAAATATTTCTCATAAATAAATGAATTGTCTCACTAAAGAAACGTTTATTTTGATTCCCCCTGGATGGGGTGCCACCCGACAACTGCATGTCACATGGTGCGCTGGCAGTAGAGGCAGTTAAAGCCCCTCGCTACCAACACCCTCCCCAATTCAATTGACATGCCTTGCATTTACGTTGAGCAGAGCATAGAGCATCAGAACAGTCCAACAACTCTAATGACGTTTCAAATCTGGTTTATGGGAACTAGTACTATGCCCCCTATCCATAACACTTTAGCATTCATAGCCTCCATTGTCATCACCTCACTCATCATCACGCATGGATTTCCCCGTTGTTGCCCTTGTCTTTGTTTTGCGTCCTCAGTTCCTCATTCTCCCTTGGCTATCAAGCTTTGGCTCTCCCAGGCCTCCGTTGTTTTCATTCTATCCCTCCCAAGCATTTTCGGCCTCTCCACTGTGCACTCTTCTCCCCCTAGGCTTGGTTTCATTATGCCCCGTGAGAGAGGCAAGCCCAAGCGTGGGTCGACCTACTACATTCAAGTAGGTAGGCACCAATGCACTGGACCTGTGGCTCTCTATCCCTTTCCAAGAAGCAAGCCAACCCATTCTCCCCATTTTGATCAGAACTGAGACATGGAAGCCTAGGCAGAGCCTCCTTCGCCTATCCCAGAACCCAATTATAGAGGTTGCATAGTGGAGGAAGAGATTCCTCCTCACTGGGCGAAGATTCCTCATCACTTGCAAGATGTTGGCGGTGAAAAGACAACACAAGCAAGCACCAAGGAGTTGGTCATGACAGGTTGTCATGTAGAGGAGGAGCTTCCTCCTCTGCTGCCAGATTGCTGCAAAAATTCCACCGACCCCAACACGGTAGACCCATAAATCAATTAGGGTGAATTCTGGCATGAGGGAGAAAGACACGACTCGCCCAAAGTGCCAATGCAACAGGCCATGGACAACCATGCCTCACCCAGATCATGCAGGCTCACAAAGGGACACCTGGCCCTCATTTTCAAGATGAGGAGGGACCTAGCCGAGAAGATGTATAACCAGAGCCTTCTCAGCAAGCACATGAATTTCCCGTTTGATTCCTTATCAAGCGAGCCCTCAAAGAGCTGTTGCCCGACTTGTTTCCAGCCTTATGCCTTCATGGTCAGCTAGGATGAAATCCCGGGTTCGCTTCATGTTTAGATTTTCTACCATTAATTTTCTAGTCTTAGTTGCTTTGTTTTTTTGTTGCCATGAAACTATGGTGCAGACCGTCTGTTCTGGTTTCCATGCATATGGCAGAACATGTGGCAAGATATTACAGTTCTTAGAAATGTGTTATTTTCTATGCACAGTAGTGTCCATGCACAGTGCCACTTGTTCTGGTTTCCACGAGCAATTAAAGGTATGATGTGGATGGTTAGTACAATAGACAAGACAGAGGGGCAAAGTCTTAATGAGGTTCCAGAAGAGTAGGTATACATCATGAGAACCATGTACCATCATGTTAATAAGTCATTCATGTAAGCCCAATCTTGCATCATATTGAAGAAAGTTATGTGAAATTCATTAACTTCGAGATAATGTGAAGTAGTGTCATCATATGGATAATCAGATTCTAGAGTCCGTGTTAGGAGAAAGAAACACATGTCATTTAATGTGAATGTTATGTGTCATTTTATTAAAAAAGTTATTATTATTATTTATTTATTAATATATTAAATAAGTTAATTGTGACCTCCAAGTAGGGGAAATTAGTCATTTCAATGTTCTTGACAGTTAAAAAAAATGGAATTTTAAATATTTAAAAATAAAAAAATAATTTATTTTATTTATAATATTCAAATTAATAAACATTTTTGAGAAAACATTTAAAAACATTATCATAAATTTTATAACTTTATGAAAATCAATTCGATTTTGACTTGCAATCAATTATTATATTCCTTGCTTTGGCAAGGATTAATAAAGAGTGGGAAGCGATGTGAGATAAGTAAAAGAGAAGCCCTCAGAGGGTTTAGCCATGTAGATTTTTGCCACATTGATCTTCTAGATCCCTCTCTTTTGTTGCCGTAGCGGACGAGCTGAGTTTCTATCCTCATGATGGTTTGTCGGGCAATGGGAGAGTTGTCCGTGTGGTGGGGTTTTATTCATTTATGTTTTTTTCTACAACGTTCTAGGAAATGCTAGTGTTTGTTTGCTAGTACCCATTAGGGTTTTCACTTTGAGCCTATGAATGGTGGGTGGGGTGTGTCTATTTTGTATACTCTCACTTTTCTACTTCAATGCTTATTTATTCTATTAATAATATATAAGAATCAATATATTAGTTCAAGCGTTGTTTATGAGGTTTGTGAAAGTGAGTAGTTAATACAATTGTATTAATTTTAAGGCTCATCAAGTGATATGTTTGTGCTTGTATTTATATTTGTGAATGTATACCACACAATATTGGTCAAGGTCGGGTGTAAGTATTGGGCGACTTTAGAAAAATATATAGTGCCTAAGACAAATGCAACCAAATTGGATGGTGTTGATGGTTTCCCCAAACATGTTAGCTTCACTGTGATAAGATTAAGCTAGTTCAACAAAAAAAGAACTAGCATGCCCTGAAATGGGTGAATGGGAATGTCAAAGTGAATAGGGAGACTGACACGTAGGCTAAGGTAAGGAGGTTGTGTTATACCCAGTGTCACAAGAAAGAGGATTTAGTTATGACTAAAGTAGGAGCTTGTCATCAAGCTAGTGGGGTAGTGGCGAATGAGGATCTCATCCTCAGCCACCTTTTGTGGCCTTGAATTCAAATCATGTGAAGATCTCATTGTATTTTTTGTCTTTTATTGGCAACTACTCTCACATCAAATGGTCGTCAGCATGGCATGTGTCATGTATTGGATCTTGGTAAATATTGTTCCTCATCTACCTTACCAAAAAACTAGATTCACACATTTTATTTTTCCATGATGAAATGGGTGATTCCTCCTACAATGAGAGGAGATCGTTCTCCTCACGTGGCGAGGGTTTACCCTGGCCGTTGTGATCACTACCAATTGGTGGTGAGAATGACACAGTCATGAGAGTGAATGATTCAACCATGGGAGTGAACAACTCAGTGAACCATAGCGATTGTGAATAACATCAATCCATGGCAACGACGATGATGGGAAACTCACTCATCCAAACAAATTCGAAGGAATTATTCTCACTTGAGATCGAAGCATTCAAACCACTTGTTAGCACATCAAACCCAACCATAGGACCTCGGCTCATGTAGGATAGATTCATTAAACCATTAGACTCTATCGCCCATTTGGAACTTTAGTGCCCAAAGCCAAGGAAAAAACACTTATTCTATTCAAACAATCTTCGATTGGGAAGTTTGCAGGCCTCTATCTTAGCTTAGAAGGACTAAAGATATGTGGACAACAAAGCATTTATTAACTAAGATAAAAGTCCTATTAAGTATGTTTTCTTGTGGCCAAGGGTATTTTTTTTTTATTTCAAAACAAGGAGGATACAAATTTGATTTTTCACTTTGGACCTTACTTCATGGGACCTTAAGGAATGTTCTTAGCTTATTGGCGCCTCAATTTCAACCTAGAAAAAGAAAACCCAAGCTCATGTTTGGTTTAGGTTGCACCATCTTCCATTTAATACACTAGTACTGTAATACCCCTATGCCGAACCCCAATTGTAATGAAAATGTAAATGTACATAGAAGTCAGTGAGGTGTTGGCACCAAGTTTTGGTTTAGTTTTGTGCGCACCTGAGTAGTGCATGAGGATTGTTTTCCAAAAAAATAGCACACACATTCCATAGTGTTGTGTGCACCCAAGTAAGTGCGTGTGGGTTGCACATAAAGGGAAGGGTGTGCACATTCTATAGTGTTGCTCTCACCTGAGTAAGTGCGTGAGGATTACCTTGAAGTGTCCATCGGACCGAGTTTTATATATATATATATATATGTGTGTGTGTGTGTATGTATTTGAGGCCAGAAAGCCTATGTGGTTATTGGGCTAATGAGTCAGGATACAAAAAGGCTAGTGCACCTATCCTTGTAAAATGTAATCACACTCAAATTATTAATAAAATCACATCGTTGTGCATAGACCAATTATACGAAAAGAGACGGGGGGATAAACTCCACCGAAAAAGGGAAAATGGAGCTTAAGCCCAAGGGAATATTTTTTTAATATTTCCGGAAAGTATAATTTATGGATATTTATTTATCCTAAGTTCCCGAGGGATGGGAACGAGTCACCAAGTGGCTAAAGCTAATTCTAAAGATGCCAAGTGTCCAGTTATGACCATGCAAATATATGGTTGAACCTTAGTGTATTTTGGAGAGAGAACTTATTTCTTCGGGGGATTCACTCATTTTTCTTCATCTTTCAGACCATCTGACTTGGGGAATGACCATTACCTTATATGTAGAGAAAATATTGGAAAGGGGTTTTCCATTTAGTAACCATAATTTGTGTTATCAAAGAGGTGGGTTGTCAAGCCCGTGAGCATTCTCTCCAGGTGAGAGAATTGTTGCTGAAGAGGCGGGTTGTCGGGCCCGTGAGAATTCTCTCCAGGTTAGAGATTTGTCGTTGAAGAGGTGGGTTTCTAGGCCCGTGACCATTTTCTCCACGTGAGAGATTTTCTAGGAATTGTTCCCTGATGCGATGGGCATTAGTTACAGGGCTCTAAGACTTCATGTTCAACATGTTGTTGAAGCCCTTGAAGGGAAGTGGCGCAACCGAGAGACCATTGAGCAGAGAAGGGACACACATCCTGGGGTAAGCAGAGAAGGGACACACATCCTGGGGTGGGACATGCATGTGGGGAATGCGAGACTATAGGCTAGTTGCAGCAGTTGGGCACCTTGGACTGAGTAATTCTGTTGATTATCAAACCTTAGCTTGACATTAGGAATCATTTTTCCCTAGTGGAGTTTAAGCCCCATCTTGGGGGTGACCTATTGCTAAAAGTTTATGAGCAACATAGTCTATGGCTGGGAGGAATGTTTGAGGTCAAAGCACAGTTGGTGACTCTTTATAAAAGATAAGTGTCCTTTATGTGCTTGTCTGAATAAATGTGTGCCTAATTATCTATGTTTGATATGGGTTTATTTCCTGTATGACGTTGCATATAATTAATTGTTGTTATCTTGTATAATGTTGTTTGCACATGTAAGATTGATGTTGTTATTCAATATTTGTTGTCGCACATGCAAAATATGATAGTTAGTAAGTATTCATGTTAGTTAATTTTGTAATAATGGTCATGAGTTTTTGAGGCGAGGCTATAATTTTCATGCGTGCAGGGAAATAATCCCTGCGCGCAAGAGGTTGGATTTGTTGTGCATGCAGCGAAGCAAATCTGTGCGCACAAGGAGAACTAAATCTATGTGTCGCACTATAATGGTTGTGCGCATAGTAGTAAGCATGTGTTTAGAGTGGTTACATGCGCATTAATACTTGTGTGCTCTAAATGATCATGCATGCAATTGTGTATTGTGTTAATTCTATTGTTTTAACTAGTGTATGAAGAGGAAAGTTTGTGTGGCACGATCCAGCTTGGGATCGTACGTGTTATCTCTCATGTTTCTGCGCAAATTAACATTATAGTGTAGAATCTGCGCACTAGATTTTTGGAGTGGCATTCCTCAACAATAAGCTGGGGATGTTACAGTTTGGTATTAGAGCATTTTGTTAGTGTTGGTAAACGTTACAGGTTGGTATCAGAGCTCCAGTTTCAACATTGAGCCTGCATGGGGCGAGTATTTAGTTAAGGTAAAAATTCAAAATGGTAAGTGATTGAATATGGAATTACAACGTGGCCACGGTGCGCATAAAATAAGAATGTGCAAAGTGTGCAGACTAAAATTTGACATTGTGGGGTGTGACACTAGAAATGTGTAGAAAAAAATGGTGCACAGGTGTGTGCACTAAAATTTGGGGATGTGCGGAGCAAAACTGGTGGTGCATGTGTAATATTGATACACGGTGTATATGTTAATATTAACATCACACATTGGTACGTGTTGAATACCAGTGCGAGCACGAGCTTCAAAAGGAAGAAAGAAAGAGTAAACATATATTTGGGTGAATTCCAAATGACCATAATATATTGCGCAAGACTCGGAATTGCACAAGGGAGCGGTCGATGGGAAAGTTTTGGACAAAGGTGTCCAATTATTCACCAAAAAATAATGAATTGGGATGTTCAAATCATCTAGGAAATCAGAAGAAAGGATTTTGACAAAATTGTGCAGAGTTTTCATGAAGTTGTCGCATGAATTCATCTAATAAATATTATTGTCTACACATATTGCATAACTAATAGTGATTAGATCGGGACAAAATCAACGCAGAGAGTCAAAAGCATGGAAGATGTGCATATAACTTACAACCATGACGATGAATTTAGGGGTTTGTATATTGGTATGGGTATTGATAGTACAAAATCCAAGGAGGAGTGCATAAACATGGTAGAAACCATAAAGGGACTACAAAAAGATGTCCAAAGCTATACAATTGATAATGAGAGGCTTATGAAAGCCAAGGAACAACAAGATGGCTTCAATATCAAGTCGATGCAAATCTTGGAAATAATAGAAAAGAAAATGGATAAGGAGACAGAGTCAAGCAAGTCAAGAAGTTGCAGGTCTCATGACGAGAGAAGAAAAACAAGAAGTGTTGATAAGAATCATCGTCACTCACCAAAGCATTCATTTAGGAAAGCATGCAGTAGCTCAAGTCCATTTCCTATCAGAAAACATAAGAGAAGGACTAGGGTGGATGAGCTACATGGAGAAATGAATAAGATCAAGCGCACCTCCTACCTTTGATGGTGAGCACAAGAAGGATGAAGATGCGAAGACCTGACTGCTGGGCATGAGGAAGTACTTCTAGCTGCATAATTACTTTGCGTAGGCAGAAGGGGGAATTGCCATCTATCAGCTAAAGGGAAAAGCATCAATGTGGTTGGTTCAGTTCGTGCAAGTGCAACACATTGATGAGAATAAGGTTACTTGGAGGGAGTTTAAAAGGTATTTTCAAAATAAATACTTAACCAAGCGATACTATGACAATAAAATGAAGGAGTTCTTTGAACTCAAGCTTGAGATAGTGACAATAGATGAGTATGAAAGAAGATTCTTAGAGCTACTAAAATATGTTGCATTCATCAAGGATGAGCAAGTCAAAATTCATAGGTACCTGAGTGGGATGCCATCATTTATCAGTGACAAGATACAATATGATGATCCCAAGACATTGGAGGAAACTATAAAGAGATCAAAGTGTCTCTATGATCAACATAGAGGAAGACCCACTTACCAAAAGGCTTGGAAAGACAAGAAGAAAGGAAAGATAGAGCAAAGGAAGAAGGGGACTAAGCCACCATTTTTCAGAAATACTTCTCAAGGTCAGCCAACTCCCAAGGAACCCAGAATGACTGAGACAAAGGGGCAAAGACCAAGGAAGCCACCTATTCAATGTTGGAGTTTTGGGGGAGACCACATGTACAAAGATTTCCCTCAGAGAGGTGAAAAAGTGAGGATTTGTCACAATGTACAATAAGTTGTGACAATTGAAGACATGGACAAAAATGCACCAAGGATCTACACAGCCTTGGATAAAAAGCAAGTTGAGTTTCAGCTGCACATGATTGAAGTGGAAGGTAAGATTAATGACCAACCCATTTCTATTTTAATTGATTCAAGATCTAGTCATAGTGATCTAGATCCTAAGATGGTGGAAATATTCCAATTGCCAAGAAGCAAGCTTGGGAAACCTTGGTTGGTGCAACTAGCTACAGGAGAAAAAAGGAAAATTAATGAGATGGTTAAGGCATGTCCAATGGACATGAATGGACCGACCACAAAAACATATTTGAATATTATACCTTTGGGATTATATGATTGCCTAATTGGTATGGATTGGTTGGACCAACATCATGTTGTTCTAGACTGTTATAATAAGGTTTTTACTGGCTTGGATGAAGAAGGAAACTTAAGAGTAGTTCAAGACATTCCAAGAGCTATAACTATTAGAGAAGTTTTAGCCTTGCAATTGAAGAAAAGCTACAGGGAAGGATGTCAAGTATTTGCAGAGCACATGGAGGAGGCACCTAAGGATTAAGTGTCAAATGTTGAAGACTGCGCAATACTAAAAGAATTTGCATATGTCTTTGATCTAATGAGTTCTCTCTGTCATTGACTGCATTCCTTCTTGGTAACAGTTCCTTGAAGTTGGTTTAATATAGGTATCGCATATGTTTGCTCAATTTTCTGCTTCTTCTATTATGTTGTATTTGTCAGAGGTTAGTTCTAGACATAGGAGAAAAGTTTCTCATGCACTCCTTTGTTGCTTACATTAACTGCTTGCACTAATTTCTCCACTTTAGTAGAGTTCATCTCATTGTGAGACATTTGTTTTCTCTTTATTGGCTCGATTTAATCTCTAATATACATGCAAGTGCATGTAGTGCATCTGTCATGACTAACAACTTGAATGAATTTCAAATGTCATGTAAAATCATGTGCATGAAAGTTTGATGAACTTCTCTAGTTTCACCATTAGGTTGAGTGCTTGTGTTTTTGATATTGTGCTTCTTAGAATGGTTGTTAATATCATTTTTTTTTTAATTGATATTTCCAATTATTTCTAATAAATGTTGTTCCTTTCTCTCAATATTATGTCTCTTATCATGCACCAAGGACTTAATATCTTGATGTTGTTTTATCATGCATAGTCTAGTTTGTTTTGTTGATTTGAGATCCACTTGCTTATGATATGAAATAATAATTACTTGTGTGTGTATGTTGTTAGAATATAATGGATGTGCTCGTTTAACCATAAACAATATATCAATATTGTCACCCAACCATAGGCCGAAGCCACCCCCGAGAACCTTAAACTTGATAGAGAATGATTCCAGAAGCAAACCCTAGGCTTAATAGCCAAACAAATGTGGTGTACCTCTCTCCAAGGATAGTGCACCAATCAAGAATAAAAAAATCTGATCAGAGAGTCCAACCCAGAAAACCAAAAATGCAGATTCCAGAACTGTCGACAACAACTGCTCCCAAGACTTGTGCACAAACTGGCCAACTGCAGTGCGCACATGTGTACTTCTGCAGTTTTGAGAACACTGACCAAAATGAAGATTGGCCTCCTATATTTATACTGTTTCTGCCAGACTGCCTGGGTCGACTTCTCATTCTGGGTGCAAATTACTTAGTATATAACATTTCCTTTAGCCGACTTCTTCTCTTGGAGGCTAATAACCTAATACAAATCATTCTCTTGAGATGACTTGTCTTCTAGGGTTCTTAATCAATTATTTAGGGTTTCTTCTTGCTTCCCGGAATATTCTAATCTCGTCAGGTTTGCACGCGGCGGTAAATACATTCGCAACTACCATAATATCAACACTCCCTCCTAGATAGGGAGGTATTGAAGGCAATGGTCTTGAGCACAAACATACCATTCAACCGATAACATCATCATAATGTATAGACTATCTCATTATTAGATCATGAGCACGATCATCACTATCAGTGTCATCTGACAACATCAATTGCATCATCTCTCAAAACTATACTCCATCTGAGTAATCAGACATGATGTTGAATAAGTCACTCACTCCAAGGAGTGATACAAGAGCTATTCTTCTTTTTCGGGCATATGTCCTAGAAGAATAGATGTTCTGGACCATTTTTCATCTGGAGAATCTCTGTCCATTAGTACACTGATCATTCATCTAGTTGATAATCATTTTCAATACTTCTGATAGTTTACAAGGCAATCAAAACAATGTCATTCAATAGAACACAACCGTGTCTATCCATAGTAGTACACAAACACAATCCAATGGTACACTACGACACCAAGTAGCACACATCTACTTGATCAGTGACATATAATCACAATCAACGAAACACATCCACCACAATAGCATACATCTACTGTCCAGAGACATACAGTTTCCATAGCAATCATATCATTTGATATCAACCTGCATAGAAAAACAATGTCATGATATAAACTGAATCATCTGGGCCATTCTTCCACTCACATCTNAACACATCCACCACAATAGCATACATCTACTGTCCAGAGACATACAGTTTCCATAGCAATCATATCATTTGATATCAACCTGCATAGAAAAACAATGTCATGATATAAACTGAATCATCTGGGCCATTCTTCCACTCACATCTGTGACATCTGGAAGAGCATCTGCCCTCAGAAGGTAGAACACTAGTCATGAGCTACTGGACTATTCTTCTCAAGCATAGAAGAATAACTGTCCTGATTTCTGAGCCTCGACCATTCACCTATCCGGGCCATTCCTTCGACAGTAAACAAAGTGCAACCTGGAGAGAATGAGTCTTCCCTAGGGAATGCCTGTCCCTGATTGTTGAACCTGGACCATTCACCTATGTGGGCCATTCCTCTGACACTAAACAAAGTGCAACCTGGAGAGAGTGAATTTGCCCTAGGGAATGATTGTCCGGACCATTTCCTAAGGAAATGATTGTCCTGCACCAGCCTCCAAAACAAACCATTCTTTGAAACTGCTCAAAACTGTGAGCTTCGAAAGAATGATTATCCGGCAAGGCAGACCAGTCTTCTTGACCACTACTAAGAGTGACCATCAAGAAGAAAAACTATACTAGACCATTCCCCCACACTGGCCATAAGGGGAATAGTTGTCTATGGTACATCAACAATGCATCAAACCATTTTCATTAAGAAAATGACCGTTTGATCTGGACCATTTTCTGAACTGGAAAATGCCTGTCCGTCATAAATCTCAAACCACTTTCTGAACTGGAAAGGGAACTGCTCATCTTGGACCATTTTTCGAACTGAAAAATGATTGTCTATAAATCAATAACACATCAGTGCTCCCTCCCAATCTGGGAGTCATTTCTTCCCTTTTCAATAAGGAAGTCATCTCCACGAGCTCCAACTTGTTTCTGAGTATGCAAACTCTTTCATAAAGGCTTTACAAAAAAATATATGCTTATCTGCTCATCTGTGGAGATATATTGGAGAACCACTTCTCCTTTTCGGACCTCATTACAGAGAATGTAATGCTTGATCTCAATGTACTTTGGTCTTTCTGGAACACTAGTTTTCTCTAAAGGATTCATATAACTCTGATCAATATAGTATATCATAGTTGGATTCATCTCTTTTGTTTCCTGCTAGCTCATAACATCGTGGCAAGGGTCAAACTGGAACATATCCAAGTGGTACTTCTTCTGCCATCATGAGAGTTTGTCATGGATTAGCAATCCATCATCCTGAGCTTCTGAGTAACCATTCCGATACAATATCTTTGTTATAGAAAGTTTTCACCACGCTTCTGTTGCGCATTGGAGGCTCTGCACCAAGTTGTTTGAATCCGTATAAGATCTTCTTCCATCTTGATGCAAGACTCTCTTTGTGGTATACCTCAAAACCTTGAGGTTTCTCTACATACGCTTCTTGTTCAATTATTATGAGAACATTCCTTACATTTATCTGATGAAAACTCTAACCCATGGATATTGCAAAAGATATAATGGCTCATGTAGAGGTATGTATGGAACAAGCTATCATCATAGTCCTCTCCCTCCATCTGGGAGAACCTTTGTTTCTGGATCTCTCAATACTTTCATTCATAAGTCTTCCATACACTGTTCTTCATCACAACTTTCATTTCTTTTGCTTGATTGCTTCTAGAAGGTTCAGATCAAGCTGGTAGTCTTGTGATTCTCGATATAATGACTGGTTGTTTTGGATTTTCTTTCTCTCTTGGAATATTCATGTTCTTCCTCATGTTTTTCTTTGGCTCTTGGGTTCATGGAGTTTTCTATAGATTCCATGCCTTGAAGATTCCAACTTCTTCCTTTCAGGATGTGGATGGACAACCAGGGATACTTTAAGGCTTCTTTTCGAAGAAGACTTCTTCTAAATTCAAATTGAACACGTGCTGATTTTCATGGTTGTTACCATTGATGGGAACATGGATAGATACTTCATCATCTTCAATGGATCATATTGTTTAGGATTAGCTCCCTCCTAATCCTTGCTTCATGCATGAGTGCATGCTATGATTTTGGAATTATATAATCGAATCCCTCCATATAACAAAGTCCACGCTTCCGTCTGCATCCTTATTTCCTTCTGCAAAGTGCCATAAGTATTTTTCCAATTTCCTCTTGATTGCTGAATTCTTTCTATTTTTACTTCTTCAAGTTTGATTCTAGTTTCGGCTTATCTTACATTTGTTACTTATGTTAATAGCTTCCACATGAATTGTTACCAGGGGTTGTTGATGTACTTCATCCTTTCATGTGTATTGTCTTACTTGCAGTCATCGTGATAGCAATCCTTATCTTGTTGTTCTTCCATAGGTATAGTTTCTCTTTGAACATATTATCTTCTAAGAAATAGATATGTACAGAAACTATGTAAACATGGTATGTACAAGAATTATGAAGAATATTGTTACCTTGTCTTAGAAGAAGAAGTTTGTTTTATCCTGCTTGGCCTTCTTTGAGGGTTCCCTTTCTTCGACAATTGATGCTTCGTGTGTTTCCTTCCTTCTCTTTAACTCGAGACAATGATTCTTGTAGTGACCATATTTTCGACAATTGAAGCATTGCATTTTTGACATGTCTTTCTCTTGATTTGGTTTCTTCCTAGAGCCAAACTTATTTTTATTTATGAAATTCTTGAACCTTGCTGTGAAGGTTTGATCATCGTATTTCTTTTGGGGTTTCTCTTTTGCACTAATCCTTGATTTTTCTTGTGCATAGCAAGTCCAAAGTTCTTCAAATGTAGGACACTCCTTCCTTGTGTTCATGCTTGCGGCAAATGCATCCCATGTCTTGGGAAGACCATTGAGTACTATATTTACCAGTACCTTGTCTGAAATGATCTCTTCAATAGCTTGTAGTTGATCCCTTAACTGAGAGATTCTCACAAAGTATGATGTTATGTTGTCATCATCATTCATTTTCATGTCACGGAGCTCATTCTTTAGACTCATTATCTATCTAATGTTTCTGACTGAGAAGAGGTTTATTAGGGCATCGTACATCTTCTTATATGAGTCAAGATGGAAGATGTAGGGTATCAGGTGGTCCTTTATGGAGTCCACTATGATACTCATGGCATTGAGGTCTTTGTCTTTGAACTTCTCTATAATTTCAATGTTATGAGGTTCCTTCTCTTTTCCTTCTTCGAACTGTGGTTCCACGATCTTTCCTTTCACGACATCTAATACTTTATTCTTGGCAAGGATGAGGTCAATCCTTGTCTTCCATGCTCTAAAGTTAGAAGCCCCTTCTAACTTGTTTTCTGACTTCATAGAGTGATTCATAATTGCTTTGACTTGGTCAACCCTTGACTTTGACCAAAAACTCAAACTTGATGTCTTGTCTTGCTGAGAATACTAAGAGATGCGCTAGGCTAGGGCACACTAGTATATTAAGAAATTAGGTCAATCTCTTCACTTAAGGTGCCTCAACAAGAGGGTTAGGGTTTCGATGTTGCAGCAAAAACTGGCTGCAACTACAACTGAACAAATCCTCCCAATCCATCTTCCAGCAGTTAGATTGTCCGAAGATAGTGTGGGCCCATAACCTGTTAGAATACAATGGATGTGCTCGTTTAACCATAGACAATATAACAATATTATCACCCAACCATAGGACAAAGCCATGCCCGAGCACCTTAACCTTGACAGAGAATGATTCTAGAAGCAAACCCTAGGCTTAATAGCCAAACAAAGGTGGCACACCTCTCTCCAAGGATAACACACCAAGAAAGAATAACAAAAGATGATTAGAGAGTCCAACCCAGAAAACCAAAAATGCAGATTGCAGAACTGCCGGTAGCAGTTGCTCCCAAGACTTGCTCATAAACTGGCCAACTGCAGTGTGCATAGGTGTACTTCTGCAGTTCTGAGAATACTAGCCAAAATGAAGACTGGCCTCCTATATTTATATTGTTTCTGCCAGACTCCTTGGGCCAACTTCTCATTCTGGGTGGTAATTACTTAGTATATAACATTTCCTTTAGCCGACTTCTTCTCTTGGAGGCTAATAACCTAATACAAATCATTCTCTTGAGATGACTTGTCTTCTAGGGTTCTTAATCAATTATTTAGGGTTTCTTCTTGCTTCCCAGAATATTCTATTCTCGTCAGGTTTACACGTGGAGGTAAATACCTCCCGCAACTACCATAATATCAACATATGTTCCCATAACATTTAGGTTCTAACTTCTGGGACACAATTAGATTAATGCATTCTCTCAGAAGTTAGAGCTTTACATACACGATCCTTATTACTAATGGGACCAGTGTACATACTTTCTAGCACACATTTTGGTATAAATTATGGCTAGGCACACATAATTTAGCGTAAGTAGAATATGACGACCATTTCAAAATTTGTTGCCTAGATGGTTCCCTATTATCCATTTTTATTGTTTTTAATTATCAGGTTCATCATAGAGATTGTTGGATGCACTTTATACTTTGGGTTGTAGAACCACGACCACGTTTTCTTGCTTGATCATTGGTTTAATTTCTCGAGTTATGTTTTTCATAATAGAAGCATCTATACCATAGATGGATAAATTTTACATGAAGTCGAATAGTTACCAGTAAAGACTTGGGTTGTGAATGGAAATAAAATCATTAAGCCTAAATGGCTTTTGAAAATAAGAAAAAAGTACAATGCACATAATTGAACCTTGTGAAGTTTTGCAAATGTATAAGATTGTGAGAGCCTTTTTTTTTCCTTCTACAATTGTCCTAGAAAACTCCAATAAGAATTGATATGTCGTTGACACCTGCCTGTCTGGTCAAGTAACAAGTGTTTGCCTTGCAATATTAATGATTTTCAATAAATTCCTCAAGAGTTGAACTTAAACCTTGATTTTCTGAAGTGTAGATGGTTGCACAAAAAGGGATTTTGAGCTACTCTTGGCTGCATATTCCACGATAAATGTGCCCGATACAACGCAATTTTTGGGAATATCCAAGGAGGATGCACTGGCTTGTATGTTCCTTTCCCTTTTCCCAAATCTATTATTGGATTTCTTAGCGCTAGCATGATCAAGATTCCTAGGAAAAAGTAATTGAATCTAGAAATCAACAACACTATATCATTTGGGGAAATAAACAACATAGAATGATGAGGATTGCCCTGAACTGCTCTTTTTAGTGACAAGTTACCCAAGAAGAGAATCTAAAATAGTATTCTTTATGCTAGTTCTGTTGCTTTTTTGGGTGGGTACTGCCTTGGCTTAGCTTATAGTGAGTAGAATCCATACATTACTGATAATACTTTCTCCATATTTCTAATCATATTCTTTAGATATATATAGGCTATTGTTGTTCCTTTTAAATCAAATAGTAATATGGGTCAGTGGCTCTGGGGTAATACATTGTCAACTGTGCTTGCAGATACATTGCAACGAGGTTGGACTCTTGATTCAACATCACATATGCTCACTATGAAAAAAATGCCTGCACTTGTGGACCAAAGATTGCATTCTAGTACACTTCAAAATTTAACATAATATGTTCTCCACTTGGAGCATTGATATCTCCCTTGGGACCATCTCTTGATTGTGTTTTATTCTTTTGAAAGCAAGTTATGAGGTAGGCTCTTTGCACTTCATTCATATTTTTGCATTTAGATGCCTCTTTCTAAAGTAGGCTTTATCTTTGGCCTCCATGAATTTTGTTATATTTTTGCATCTAGTAACTGCATTGAGGAGGATTAGAAATATGTTATTGGTTGCAATGTTACAGACAATAAAGTAGGTTTTAGTTGTTACAAGTTGTGATATGGCGTTTTGTATTTGTGTACACATGCTTTCTAGAGTTTAATTAATGTTTTGATGGTTATTTGCAATTTGCATGATTACATAAAATACAAATAAGACTAACTTGAATTGCTTTGATTAATGGCATTTATTGGTGTGTTAATGCAAGGTGCTTTCCCACATATCTAAATTGTTCCCTTGAAGGCCTCCTTCATATATCCAATTGTTACTCTTGGTCATGGTTGTTAGCATTCAATATTTGTGTGTTATTAAACATTTTTAGCCACACATTTTGTTTTTATTTATGTGATATAAGTAACATTATTCTCCCAATGGGTGTCAGGTTTGTTTCCAAAACTCAATTGACACTCTGTAGAGATCAAGCACTTTATTCGGTAAATATCAGTTGTTCCTTCCATATAGGCACTTGCCTCGCTCTTGAAAGTGAGCATGTAAAAATTAGGATTCAAACCCGGGTGAGGAGGACAATGATGCATTACTTTTAACCACCAAAGCTTAACCCCATTGACAACCTAGTTTTACATTTCATGCTATGCTAGTTTTGTGATTTCATGAGATGCCAAATTTCAGAGTCTATGCTACATGTATGTAGATTTAAAATATCAAGGAAATTGGGTGGGAGGGACATGGTCTAATGATGCTCAATGTAGCTTTAGTTTAGTCACTCTACTAACCAAGTTTGACTTGGTCATTAGATGCCCACATGTCTTCTTGTGCATTGATCAATTAGTCGATGTGTCTAGGTGGATGCAACCCTAACGACTATGTGCACAATGGGCATTTATGGTAAGTTGGTGCCGAAGTATGGGGCGACGTGTCTGTATGGGTATGGCCTTCAATGAATATGTACATAATGGACATTGAAAAAGATAACACTGTAAATGATTATGTATCTTATGGTCATTGATTGCGGCTAATGAGCAGACCTTAGATTGTGCATGGGGTTGTCCTATTTATAGGGTGACAATTCATAAATGGTTTGAATGTTGAGTTGTTTCTTGTGTTAGGTTGGTGAGTGAGCAGTTAGTAGTGATGTTTTTTCTAGCTTTGAAGAGTCTAGGTCATCAGTCATGGTGCTAGAGTATATAGCTTAGTGTGGACAATATACGAGAACATTGCAGTGCACATGGACATGCAACGAAATATCATGCTCACTGAGTCATTGTAACCTTGATCATAATGGACATTATATTTACATGGTGGGTTCTCTCCTTGTACTTTAGTTCCCACTATGTATCTTGTCTCTGCACTGATAACATGAGAGTCCAACATCTTATTAAGTTAGACAATGTCTAGTTGCACACATTGTTAAATAGTACCGACAAAGGAACATAGAATATAAAGTAATTTGCTTCCAGAGTTGGTTATGATTGCTTGCTACATAGATTGTATTGATTGCATGAGAGTCTAATAAAGTTTATGTTCGCGAAGCATTGGGTTATCATCTACTAACACTGATTGGAAGAAGACATAATAAGACCTAAAATGACCACCAACCCACTATGATAAAACGTATGCCAAAGACATCAACAAAATTACTATCCAAGGCCAATGCAGTGAAAAACCGACTTTTATTTTTTGAAAAATCTTATTGACTAACATTTTTCATTATCAATTTCTTACCTTGATTATCATTTGAAAAAGAGATTTTGTTCATTCTTGTAATTAGTCACTGCATTCAGGACTGAGTTGCTATAACATGACAATTTAGGATAGAAAATTTGACCACACAAGAGACTTAAAAGAATGCTTTGTTGGTATCATAGGTCAATCCATAAATAAAACCATATATACATGTATTAATGACATCATAATGTCTCATTCGCAAACCATTCCCAATTTAAGGGAATGGCGAAAGTGAAATTATACTTCTATAAAATCAAGAATATATTTAATTTTATATCTTTAAAACCACAAGTTGTGTAGATTTCAAATCTTCCTTCTAGCATTTGATCAATCAACTTTTCTTGTCAATTTGTGAAGCCACATGGCCTCACAACTTGTAGAACTTGTTGCCATGCATTTTGCCTCTATTGAACTAAGTGCCATTGCTTCTCACTTTTCATTGAACTACGGTATCATCCATGAACCCAAACTGAAACAAAGCCTTGAAGTACTCTTCTTGCCACATGCATAGCCAACATACTGAGAATCCATGAACCATGCAATGTCAACTCACCATCCCTTGCATACCTAAAATCATGATGCATTGTAGCCTTCAAGTATTGGAGCACATGCTTTGCAATGACCCAATGGATATACTTTAGCTCAACCATGCACTAGCTCAAAGTGTTCACTGCTAAACAAATATCATGTTTGGCCTTCACTACATACACAGGGGAATAAATCCATTGTCTATAAACTGAAGGATCTACCAAATCTGAGTCTAAGTCAACATGTAACCTCAGATTTGGAATCATGGGTGTGGCCAAGGGTTTACAATCCATCCTTTGGAATTGCTTTAGTATCTACCAAATTTGAGTCTAAGTCAACGTGTAACCTTAGAGTTGGAATCATGGGTGTGGCCAAGGGTTTACAATCGATCCTCTGGAATTGATTTAAGATATCTGATGTGTAGTTCCCCAAACCAAGGAAGATCTCCCCTATGTGTTGAGAATTATAGATTGGACAAGAATTAGTTTGAGATATTTTTGAAAAAATAATTATATTTTTGAAAAAGTAATTCTATTTTGTAATTCATTTTAGTTAAAAAGTGAAGGTCTTATTTTTTGCAGTTGAGTCTAAAAAGTGTATTTCATGCATCCATGACTTAGACTAAGAGTAATCTCAAAAAGAGATTAGGGTTTTGGCCTCAACTAAAACTATAAAGACAAGTCAATATAGAGAATTAAGATACACACAAGAACTCTTGAACAATTGACCAGATTGTGTGTGTGTGTGTGTGTGTGTGTGTGTGTGAGAGAGAGAGAGAGAGAGAGAGAGAGAGAGAGAGAGAGAGAGAG